>JANIJG010018083.1:0-61179 GCA_024611175.1 Megaceryle torquata
TTGTATTTTGTTGTTTTTTTTTTTTTTTTTTTTTTTTTTTTTTTTTTTTTTTTTTTTTTTTTTTTTTTTTTTTTTTTTTTGCTATGGAACATGACAACCATTCAATTTCCTCATAGGAAAATAAGATTTTAGTAGAAACTCCATTATTGCTATAAAATTCTTTATAACATCTTACAGACAGACACTGGCAGATGGGTTACTAGAAAATAGTAAGTTTAAGTTTAAGGCTGGTTTCTTGCCATGCAATTTTGCTTAATATACTAGTTCCTTCTCCAAACTTGCATCCTCCATGCAATGTTATCTTACACCATCTTTAGGTTTTTTTCTTTCCTACAGTGGGAATGAGTTGTTTGGCATATAGAAAGATGTATTAATTGCTTATTATTCAATAATATCCTATAAACTTTTCTAAAGGTAATCAGGGTATTCATAAAGTTGTGATTACTTGATACTTATTAATCTGAGAGTGGGCTTTACATTAAGGTATTTAAAAGCTAAATATCCACATTTTCAAGTGTCTCTCAGCAATGTTATATAAATTGTTGTGGGGAATGCATCTGTGTGCATATTTATGCTTATGGCACATCACAAGTGGATTTCTAAATAGGCAAGTGGGGATTGTCATCTGGTAACATTATTTTGACTTCTGAACATATTTTTGTAAGGTGGAAAGGCAGCAAGATGGTTATATGAGTGGTTTAACTTGTGCAAAATATTTATTGATAAGAGAGATTGACAGTGTCAGAAAGTAGCAAAGCTTACTGCTCTTTGTGTGTTTTAGAGAATGAGTTTTCCAACCAATAATGAGACAGGAGACCTAGTACACTGGGGTATGCGTCTCCTGAAGAATGATCAGCAGTTTGTTACTGGTTTCTTGCACATTCTTAGTGTTCACTTCTACAACCACAACTTCTTACATGTTTACACATCGTAAACTCACAAGTTCCCAGGAAAGGGGAACACTGAGTGAAAACTCAGATTCCATCAGAGGGCTCCTCCCTGAAGAAAGAACACTGGGGGAGAAGGAAAGAAGTAATTTGGATTAAAAAAAAAAAAAAAAAAAAAAAAAAAAAAGGAATATAACATCAACACCCAATTCAGCAGCCATAGGGTAAGACCAAGCGAGGGAAAGCCTTAATGACAAAGACAAGATCCTTATTTTGATATACAGGTGAACCTAGGAAAGAAAAGCAAAGAGCTCATTTTAACAGCAACACTTCAAGTGTTGAACCAAGTGAAGCCCAGATGCTGGTAAGGGAATGTTCGGCTGAATGTGCAAGGTAGAAAGACCAACTTGTAGAGAAGTTGTGTATTAATGAAACTACATGAAAACAAGAAAGGGCATGGATTATGACCTGCATGACTATAGAGAGAAAGGCAATGTGTACAAAGAAAGAGGACGAGAAAGGGGATATCATACATTTCCCGAGTGTTAAGTGGATTTGCCATAAGCAGGCTATCTAAAATCTGTTTTTAAAAAGTCTGATAATTTCCTAGATTTCTTTTTTTTCAGTAAGTGCCAAAAATACAAATGCAACATAAATGAGGCAGGATTTGCAGAAGGATCTGTTCTGGGCCTTGTTGCCTTTAGACAATCACAAATTACTTCAGTGTGCGGCACTGAGGGTATCACCTCTTCTTGGGCTATAGTAAAATCCTGGGGTACACAGGGTAAACTGTGGTTCAGCTGGTATTGCACCTCTGTCCTTGGCAGAAAAAGCTGGGATTCCTCATCCTCTGGGATCAGTGTGCAGGACTGTGCTAGCATGAGCATCATCAGCCATGTGGCCTGTGACCCTCCTGTTTTCAACACTTATATTGAAGCAGCAGTGGGCACAGAAATGGCCAGCAATTCTTCTCAGTAAAGGATACATTTCCTCACATCAAATAGCCTTAGGGCTCCATCAAGTAACATTTTGTACCTTTAGGATAGATAAAAAATTGATACAGTGTTACTAAAATTGATGAGGGCAAGAACCAGAACTAGCTGGAGTCTGCAGAGAAGATGACAAAGAGTCTTTTAACCCCAGAAAGAAACCTTAGAGAGCACTCTCATCTCAAGGGGCCTTGAATATTGTGAAGATGGCTGCACTGTGCTTTATGTTGGACACGACCTTGGTAAGAAATGTATCAGCCATCAGCTGGGAGGATTTTGCAAGTGTTTATCTCCCCTAAGAAAGCAGAAATTAGAATTGGATTATCATCGGTTCTGAATGCTCAGTGAAATGTGGAGTTGGTCACTTCCCTTGCAGTCAGGGATCTCACAAATATCACTGACAGAACCTTTGGTTAAACTTGGGACTGTTTCTTCTTTGTCAGTCACCCTTTGTCCACCCTGATGAAGTTACTCTCTCTTAAAAACTCTTTGGGTGAGCAGATACAGACTTAGTTTAATGAAATTCATCCCCAGCTGCCAAAACTGGTCAGAGGAAATAGGAAGATGAGAGTCAAATAGCTCTGTGGTCTCCCCAGTCAGATTGTTAGCAGCTTAACTTTCTCCTTGGCAGTGAAAAGGATGTATTTGTGGAGAGAAAACAGGCTTGCTGCAATGCAGAAAATGTATATATTTTCTGCATATAAAGGCCACATTTTGCAGGAAACACTAAAAAATCTTTACAGAAGGTATATTGTTCTTGATAATATTGCCATCTTTACAGTATTCATGGTAGTTTCCTTGCAAAGTCAAGAGTATGAAAATAATAAAAGTCCTAGAATAAAATGTTTCTAATTCCAGGTAGGTAGTGGTTGTCTTTCTCTTTGATCAGCTTAAAAGTTCCAGTTAATCATTGTCCTATGTTTTTATTTCTGTTAAGCTTCTTTTTTGCAGGAGGTTCTAGGAATTCATTGCACATGATCTGACCCAGGAGTAAGAACAGACTCCTTGGAGCAGACCCTTGACAACATGCAATTTACTGACTAATGTTGTTGTGCTCCCTTTCTGTGCTCCTTCCTGGGATCCAGAAATAGGTAATCACGTACAGGCCCATTGGTTTGAAATACTCAATATCTAATGACAACTTGATATCTAATACAGAAACTACTGCTAGCAAGTGAGGTAGATAAGTAAGCTGATGCTATAATCTACTTCAAGCAGAATTTTTTTTTACTAGGTTCTGTGATTACTTCCACAGATAAATATAGAGACATTGAAAAGAAGAACTTGAGTGTAAACATCACCAAAAAGCTCAGAATGTTAAAGGGCAGAAGATAAAATTTGGGCTGGAGGGGACGACACATGGAATCCAGTCTGGGAAACTGAAGGAACTGGAACTGATTTAGAATTTCTTGATAAGGAAACTAAAACCAGCACTGTTTGGAAAGGTGGTCAGTCTTGGTGACACTCCTTGGGAAAACTGAAAAAAAAAAAAAAATTACAAAATAATCTGTTTCTGTGTTTTAAAACAAATTGTATGTTTTTAAAGTTCAAAAATAGATTAATTTTTAAATTCAAATAAATACAAACAAAAGTATTAATAATCTGGGGAAAAAAATCAAAATGGAGATTTTAATTTTCAAAGGGTTTGAAACTTTTTACTTTTTTTGTACAAATTAAGACTCAGGGACTATTCTAATACCTCCAAGGTATTAATAAAACAGAAAATTCACTCTCTGTCAAGTTATGGAGGTGATAGCTTGAAAAGCCAATCCAATCTTGATTTAAGGACATAATGTAATATGATTTGCTCATATAAAGCAATAATTACCTATTATCTACAGTTTGCTTATTGACATATCTTCATTGGGAATTTGAGACCTGGAAAAATGAGGTTGGAAGAAAAAAGGTCAAATTTAGAAGTCTATATTCACTTGACTGCTGTTAAAATCCAGTAGCAAAATCAAGTAAGCAAAATAATTCCGTAAGTCATGTCTTCATTTAGACTGAGACGATATGGAAAACTATAGGTAACACCAGTTCTTCAAAAAGAGCTTAAGATGCTCCTGCTAATGCCCATACTCCAGGTAAAAGTTCAAGTACTCTCAGAAAAAGGGAGTTTAAAGCAGATTGCTCTGACATAATGGTTTTGGACTATGTAAATGAATGTCTAATTTTTTATAAGGTGATGGATTAAATTTTGTAGGCAATTATATGTACTCAGCTCTGTTGACTGGGCAGATAAGCAGAAAGCTAGAGTTTCAGTTACTATGCTCTTATTCTGATATCATAAGATTTTCTTACACTTTTATGAGCTACAGGTTTAAGTAGAAATTTGACCTCAGCACAAACTGATTGAGTTTCTTCTTCTCCTTTGAATGACATCAGCCATCTTTGCAGTTCAGAACTGTAAATGCTTTTCAGAGTAGACTCTAGTACCATTAGGTACAGAATAGTCATCATTACTTATCGAGAGTCCATTGCTGCATCAGAATGAAGGATGCTTGTGCTCAATATGACTACAGTATAAAACAGCACTTTGCTACAACAATGAGGAAAAGATACAATCTTTGCTTGTTCTCATTGTAAAATGTGAATGCATTCGTGAGTGCACCGATGTCAGAAAAATTTTGCCTGTCATTAAAGACTACATAATTCTTAAGTGGATTTTCCAGTATAGATATTTTTCTGAGATGTTTTGGTTTTGTAACACATCATAGCAAATGACTTCTTAAAATATACATGATTCTCAAGAGCAGCTCTGTCAACATTTCAAATGTTGCAACCAACCGATTCAGGTCTCTTAATTGAGAGGATTGTGGTTGCAGGATAACTGCCTTGTGGCATGTATTTTCAAAACCTTTACTTATACTTGGCAGAAATTACATTATCCACAGCTTTGAAAAGAACTTTTGGCTGAAGTTTCTGGCTGTGATAAACCTCATGAATATAGTTATGCCCAGAGGGTAACTAGAGTCGAAGTAGGCCATGAGACTTTGGAGACTTTTTTCTTTTTTAAATGATGATAGCATTCTCTGTCACTCACCCCTGAAGTTTTAAAGTTTGTGTAAGAGGCTACAAAACATCCCTGCCATCTAAAATCTCTGTCTTTTGATTATAACGGACTGATTACTGCTGACCTGTCAGCTGGAGTAGTTGCAACTGCTATGATTTCATTGTGTGTGTAAACATGAGTTTTGGTATTTAATTGTAGACCAGTTGCATCTCAATACAATATGCCAATGATTATTTGAGCAAATAACTGTTTGCTCAGATGTTTGTACAGCACAGCTGAAACGAAAAAAAACAAACAAACCAAACTCAGCCAAACCGAACTCAATTCTAGAAGAAGGTCCTGAGAACTCTCCCAGGGACTGTGCCTGATTTCACAACACAGAATGCTTCATGTTTGATTAACTTCTCATCAAGGAGGCTTCTGAGTGGCAGAGCATCCTCACCTAGAGGAACACATAGTAGAGACAAGCTAGAGTGCTTAGGCAAGGCTTTAATGAAGCTGAAAGGCAGCTGTCATTGAATGGCACTTTCTCTGTTTATGCTGCAGATTTGTATTTTAGCCAGGGACAAGCAGGTGACCAAATTTTGTTGTGGGTATATGTGAGTAGCTCCCAAAACCCTGAGGAAAGCAGGTTTAATTAGTGTCTGAAGGAAGGGCTTAACTAGTGCCTTTAGAGCATGACGAGTCCAGCTCAGAATGGGTAATCATTGCTTAGCATAAACAAATATTGTTCTTTGCACCTACTCAACCTCTAACATGTGCCAGCAGATGACCTGCATGTGTAAAAACTCCTTTGTATACTGGCATCAATGGCACATGGGGCTTGGCAGTGTATAGGTGAGGCAGAGATAGTTCCTGCCTTGAGGATTTAAAAACATTCATAAAACATTTGCTTTGTGTGATAGCTGAGATAACCACAGCTGCCCTCATTGTACCAGAAGAGCCTAGGAAAACAGTTATGGCATGTGGAGCAGTGACAGGATGATTCAATCCACCTGCAGGTTATGACAGCTCCTTTACCTGATGTAGTAGGAAATATCACAGGGTGCACATGCAGAGTGGGTGGGATGGTGGCTCTACATTCTAGTGGTCACAGATACAGCTCTGCTATTTTAATACTGTGCTGCCACATGAAGTTCCATGTGTTTGCTTTGTCACTAATATGGCAATCACCACTGCATTGATATCCTAGTCTGCTGGAATACGGCACATCAGAAAACCAATTCTTAATGCATTTGAATCATATAATCATCCAGGTTAGAAGAGACCTTCAAGGTCATCAAGTCCAACCATTAACCCTAATCTACATATCCACCATTAAACCATGTCCCACTGAAGTGCTCTGTTGATGTTTTATAGCATTTGTTTGTATTAAAATAAAATGGAATGCATTTTAAAGAGATAACTGCCTAAACAATGCCAAATATAGATTACATCTGCTTCATTACTTTATAAACCAATTTTGTTTTCTTATCAAGTAATGATCTATAGTTTCTTTAAATGAATTTATTTCCTACAAGAAAAAAAAAAAAGGCACATATTAAGTATATCTCTGTCCTTGACTACCTCCAGTTGGTGAAATACCATGTTAATTTTTCCATTTCTTTTGTGAGGAATTAACTGGAGCCTCCTGTAGTCCACTGGGTTATCACCCTCACCCTCCCTGACTCCTGCACACTGTTTGCATTCTGGAATCCTGCTGGTAGTAAAAGTATTATTAAAAGTTCTTTCCCCTGGATTAAAGATCCCCCTGAAAAACTGTCAGAACTTTTGATTCAAGATATTCAGGCCTGATTATTTTTTTCCTAGTTTCTCTCTTATTGAATACTGTTTAGCAGAGTGGTTAAAAATTTACTTTTCTCTTAGGAAGTGAGTATCTTATTCTGCTTCTTTACAAATGCAGAACAGAAATATTAATGCCATGCTTCTGTCTTTTCTTCATCACCATTCATACATTAAAAGTTTTACTGCTAATGATCTACCCTATTGCAAGGATTTATGTCTAGTATATGCAAATTTCTTCTTAATATTCGTACCTCTGCCAGTCATCACTTCTGTTTCTACCATCATCTTTTTTTTTTTTTTTTTTCATTTGACATTTATCACCTTAGCCAAAGTTATCTTCTTTCCTCATTGGAAAATCAGGAAACCCAATTATCTAATCAACAGCTCTCACAGACCTCCAAGTTTTCATTCACGGTTTTCTCTCTAAATTTTCCCTATCACTTTTTTCCCCTCTTCCAATTTTTTCAGACTTAAATACCAAAAATAATATTACATGGAGCTATTCTCCTTGTACACATAAGCTGCCTCTGATCAATGTCATTTAATATATCTGATATATTTAATTTATCTGTCATTAAAAGGTTCAAAAGTTAGAAGGTGTTAGAGAGTTATAGGGGCTTTTGAAATTCAGTATAGTGAACACCCCAAAAAAATCATGGTTGGAAATAATGAACATGGCAAAGGTCTTGAACAAATCCCTGTACTTATCTGCTATGAGATTTATTGGGCAAAATATATAAAATTGTAAAAATGTCAGTAATCACAATGCACTCTCTCTGAATATGGCTCTACATACATACTGTCTATCATAAATGCTGTAACTAGCCTTTTTTCAGTCCAGTCAGTTTGCAAACCTGCCAGTTAATACATTTTGTGACCCTATTGACTTGAGAAGGTAAATTAGAGAAGTAAAAGTTTATAAGATTCATGGAGTATCAGTGTGTCCTTGCAGAAGGTTAGAATTTTTTTTAATAGTCCGTACTTGCTGACAGAAGGTGTCATGGTTAAAATCATGCTAAAAGCAAGTTTCTATTTCTGTGTGCCAGTCCTGTGTAAATTAGAGCTGTACTGATCTGATGCACCCAATTAAAGCTTGTAGCTCTTGCCTTTGGTTGAAAAATGCCACTGCAGAGCTTATCACCACAGTAAAGCTTTTGCTTCTGTGCACTGAATGGGCAACCCTGTTGGGTATAGCCCAGGTTTGCCAATGCAGCCATTCACTTATTCTGGGGAAGGCCACTGATCATTACTCCTCTGCCCAGGGAACGCCAGGTAAGATGAAGTCCTCGTGTTTGAGCTCTATAACTACCTGATTCAAATCTTAGAGCCTAAATTACAATATTTCACATTTAATGAAAAATTATTTTATTTTTATCACTTTTTCTTAACAGTGATAACACTTCTCATTAGTGTTCTTATTCCATTGGTAATCCCTTTATTTGTAAAGAATCTATAAAAGGGATGAAATGAGCCTTTTGGAAGTTCTTCTCTTATGTCAAGATCTAGCAGCCTTGGCTAGGCTAGATTAGCCTAGAAAGCCTTCTTCTCCTAGAAATTTAGAATCCTACAAGTCCTTTTCCTGTTTACCTGGAAATGTCTTCAGACATCTTCCTCTTCTAGCCACCTAAAGAAACCCTAAGAAAACATTTTCATCTACTCAGAAAAGTCTGTAAAATGGTGTCTGGGAATCCTGCTCCAGCTGGTGACCCGTGATTTCTGTAGGCAGCTGTGGCTGCCTCCTGTCTTCTTTGGTTTTCCACTTAGCAAGAATTGGGTCAGGTGTAGACACCTTGCTTCATAGCCTCCAGACAAGAAATCTGAATCAAGACCTGCACTGTTCAACTGAATTACAGTCATGGAGGGCAGGGAGCTCACCTACCAACAGCCAGCATGCTTCCAGACCACTGCATGCTCCCAAGCCCGATCACTTGTTATCTAAGCAAACCCAGGCTTTCTGCTCCTGCCACTCCTCCTATCATCTAATTTTTTTTGTTGCTCCCTTCCTACCTACCTCCCTTCTCTTTTTCCTAGCTTTTGGCTGCTGGCAGAGGTGACTGGTGCATCATGCCTTCACCTGGAAGAGAAAAAAATCATCTTGTCATGGGGACATTGGTGCAGCAGGTGAGAAGCATGCATGGAGTGCCAGCCAGCTCACCCGCACATTATTATATTATCATAGCAATTTCCTCTAGATGAAGCTGGTAAACCAAGTAGAAGTTTTCAGTCTTTTTCCTTCCCCTCTTTTCTTCTTTGTTATCTTTCAGGCCTGTATTGCAAGAGCAATACACTGTGACCTGAATTAAAGAACCATCAATATAGGTGGCCTCATCCTGCCCCTTTTCATTTTGGCACTTCCCATTGCACTGTTGATTGTATTCTGAGGGTGTCCTTAGCCAAGGATATTCCAGGCTAGTATATGGAACAAAGCTTGAACCTTCTTTATCTACAAACCTTGTGTATTTGAGAAAAAAATCCTTTCATCTTGAAAGCTAAAGAGACTAAATAAACATCTTTAAGCTATTTAATCAGCAGAGAGGGGATGTGGTGGATTACTGGGTTACACAGAAGTGCATCTTGTTTGGAGGGGGCAGCTTTAGGACAGAAGTGAGTAGTGCACTCATGAATTGATGTTGAAACCAGATACAACTAAGATGATCTCCAGGGTATTCTTCCTGATCATTTTTATTACTTTGTTGTCAAAATTGTTTTCTAATATTATTTATTGCCTCAAGTATCATGTTCCCATCTCTTGAAGCAAAAAGCTGCCCGGTCTTTCATCTTCTTCTAGTTGTATTTCTTTGCCTCATTACACATTTGTTTTTATGAAGTATTTGATCATATTTTCCAAAAATTATTTAAGCTTTGGGTATCCTTCTAAAAGATATTTTTTAGTTCAGCCAAGAAGCTATGGCCTAAGGCCCATCTCTGCAATGACAGAAATCAGACAAGTTAACTATTGTGATGGATGTTGAGTGAGACATAATAATGTATAAATACACTGCTGACCTTATTATAGGGTAGTCACTGTATGAGTACATTGATTAAGTCTAAAAAAGAGGCTGTAAGGAAACTATGACTCAAGATAAGCCATTCCACAGGAATAGGATAATAGGAGACCAACTGGCTCCTAGAGCACTGGCGTGATTTCCTGCTGAGACTATTGGACTGGTTTTGACTAGAAGGGCAATAGCCCAAGAACTGACAAAAACAAAAGGAGTCCCTCTATCCAGAGAGGAGCTGGTTATTGGAGAGGGAAATCATTCTGATCTCAGTACCTACAAGGCCCCATATGGATGAAGGACCGTTACAAGCAGATGGTAAGGTGAATATAAAGGTAGTAGAAACTATATTTAAAATAAATGGATATGCAATTTTTGCGGGGTTTAAAACAATTTGCAGGGTTTGTTTTTATTCTGTTATAGCTAAGAAAGCTATTCTATCTCAAGCAAGTCTCTAATTTGCTGTGACCTAAAAGCAGATTCTTTGGTTTTATATCATTTTCTGACCCATCCTTTAATAAATCTTTTTTGTAATGAAGCTTATGGGGTTATTATCTGCACTGCACCAGCAAATGGAAGTTTTTGGAAGGGTGGCACTGTATGTGACCCCTGTGTGGTGATTTGTGGCTACATTAGTGGTATACCTACTTCCTCTCCTGTCACTGAAGAAAGTCCCAGGAAATTTGTCACCTCCTTCATGATCACTTAGATATACAAACTTAAAATTATCCTCATATACCACTTGTAAACTCACCTTTCTCAAGTATTAGGGAACTAATCCCCCAAGGAACATATGTTTCTGTCCCTTGTGTACATTTACATCGGTATTTAGAGGCATAACAAGTTTGAGTTTTAAAAAAGCCCTGTTGGCACAATTGATTTTTCACCATGGAGCCTCCTTTTGTATGACAATTCCTCTGTCAGGTTGCCTTAGTTACCACCAAAAAGTATCTAGGTAACACAAGTATTTAATTACATTTTTACTGTTAGCTATACATGGTATAATGACATTTTGGGCATATGCACTCCTTTCATTAGAGCTTGACACCTGATAACCTCCAATACTATAGGTGAGTGAACATGGGTGTTGTTTACCTTGTTACAAGCTGTGGGGGAGGCATTATTGTGCTCATGGGAATGTCTGAAGGGGTCCTGAAGGTAGAATTAGAGCCTGCATCTTTTTCTTTGACAGGCTTTGGCCTGACTCAAAATCAAGAGTTGCTTCTTTTCCGCAGTTGCTAGAAGAAAGGCCAGCTACCGGTCCCTGATCTACACCATGCTGAGCTGCACTAGACTGATCTCAATTTTCGCATCAGCAACCTCTAGTGCAATGCAGTGCACCCATTCCTGTAGCAGCAATACAGAAAACTGAAAAAATTCAGTCTGCACCTCAGAGCTCAGCAAAATACCAAGCAACTCTGCAACAGCAATCACTGTGAAAGGAAGTAGGGGCATCACAAAATGTCATTTTTTTAGTTCTGTTCAGAGCAGAAAACAAATGCAAGCCTACAACTACCTTCTGATTTTATGCTAGGGATATAGTGATTCCTGAGTGCCTGGAGACTGGTACATGCCTGGGACCTTTGCAAGAACCCTATTTAATTACAGTTGTGTTGCGATAGTCTTTGACCGGGGATAGTTAATCTTCAGCAATCTCTATCCCATTTTTCTAATGCTTTTATTAAAACTCTCATTCAAAGAAGCAAAAATACCAAGTAAAACAATGCTAAAATTCAGAGTGTGTATATATCCTTCCAAATGTACAGCTAAATTGCAATGTTCTTTTCCTGCTATTTTGCCAGCAACAGAAGGAAGAAAAAAAAAAACTATGAAAGTTGGTTTAGCTTTTAAACATTTGTACAACTACCCTGAAAGAAGGCCCTGAAATTTCCTCAAAGAACAGATGGATGATCTCAGTGCAGTCTCCTCATCAAGTGAACATGTCCTTTTAGTTATTCTGCTATAAACTGAATTTTGTGAAACTGAAATGCCTACAATAGACTTGCTCATTTTGCTAGGATTGTCCATAGTGACAATGTCTAGTGTTAATTTAACTCTTTGGATGGCAGAGACTGTTGACAAACATACAAGCTGGTTTTTGTTACCTTTGTAGCTCACAAACACCTCTTTGTGTTGATAATACTGACACTGCTCTGGAAGAAAGTGGGCCAAGCCACCAAAGAAGACAGTGTGGCTCAAGTATGGCAAACCAGAGATGATACAGCTTAATTCTATCTGTCATTTGTGTGGGAAAGTTAAGATATTATGTAAAGGTAATTGCTGGTTTGAAGTTGAAGCAACAAAAGGTTAAATCCTCACTCCATGACTACTGGCAAAACAGGCTTGTATGAAACGTAGGATGCAAGTGTGGACATGCACCCTTTTTCTTGTGCCAGGCTCTACATGATTAAGGTCCATGATTTCCCATTACATTTTATACTTTATTCACTTTAAATTGTGATATTTTCCCTTTTTTGGCAGTAAGTAGAAGGTGAAATTATATTTTCCAATGCATACAATATTTTTGTGACGAGTCCATACACTTGATACTTTTCTGCAGTTACACTTTTATCAGGCAGCTATAGCATTATGAGTAGGAAGTAGACTATTGTTTAGAGTAGGTGCTTAAGTACATTTTTGTCTACAACACACACATCAGTGTTATCAGCTTATCCTGTTTTTAATGCAGTATCATTCCCATGAGATTAATCATACAGTTTTTTTACTGCCAGAATCCTTCCCTATTTCTACTATGGCCAAATCTGGACACAAAGCTATTCATCTGCCTTATGTTTTTATATTGTTACTGTAATTAAGGTGAAGGTTGGTATGCTCCATTTTTAAGATATCCTAAGGAAAACCATAAATGGTGATACCATGTGCTGTCCTTTAACTCCTCTACAAGGCCCCCACCTGGAACCAAATTTTGGCTTTTTCTTATTTTTGTTTTATTCTAAAGCCTTCTTGCATGCAAAGAGGCCTTGCTATAGTTTATTCTCATGACTAGGTGAAAATGAGGCGCTCATATCATGAAACACATTTGTCAAATACCTTTCCAGAATATTGCACTTTCTTTTTTACCAAGTGCTTGGGTCTTTCAGAGCTCTAGGAAAAATGAATAGACACACAGAGAGTCTGACTATGGTGCTCAAGGATTCCCAGCTACATACATGCAGTATGGAGAAATAGGCCCTGTAGTCACTCCATTCAAACTTTCAGGCTGCGCCAGGTGGGTAGCTAAGAATTCCTTAGAGCAAAAGCTTTTTCTTTTCTCAGCACTTTAAAAGTCTGCACAGACCAAAGATTTGCTGAGCTCTTGAATTCCCCCACCAAGATTGCCTACTGCAACGTATCTTTCCCCTTAGCTTCACCTGCAGGACTCTCGATGGCAAAGATAGGTATGCAGTTTTCATGGTTGTCTTGCAAACTTCTGGACTAGAAACTTCAGCCAGCCTGATTTTGTCTGCTGGTGTGAATCTTTCTTCCCTGACTTCTAAAACATATGGCAGAAAGAGGAGACTGATCTAGTAGAAATTTGTCATATCATTTCCTGAAGCAGGACACCTTGTCACCCATCATCCCACTGCAAGGATAACATTTTTCTCTGAATGGTTTCTAGATACTACTGCAGAAATGTCGCTGCTGTGTCCATGAACAGCCTGAGTTCATCACCATCCTTTGGGCCTTTCTCTTACGTGTATCTGCTTCAGCCCACTGCCAGCTTCATTTGTCAATACAAGATATCCCTCACCAGATGACTTAATTATCCTCTCCAGATTTCTCAGTTTCGTTTTCTAGTAACTGCTCAACTTTTATTATCTCTTTTTAGATGCTACAGATCTTTCTTTTTATTGGAGATGTATTTTGACAGTTCTGACTTAATAATATTAAAAAAGAGAAATTAAAATAAGGAGGTAAATTGAATTGCAGCAAACAAATATGTTTTCCTAGCACACCATGATATATACTCCTTATAAACTGTCCCAGGTAAGGTAATTTTGGTTTGTTCTGGTGAATAGCTTTCTGAAAAATCATCTTTCTGACCACTTCTGTCAGTCTTTTTCCTTCTGCAAAACCCTTCTCAGTTTTATATGCTGCGCCATTGCTTTGACAATTTTTGTGACTGCTAATAAACCATTAATTTACTTTAAATAAGCCCACAGTGTTCAGGTAATTTACCCGTCTTCAATATTTTTTCTGTTAGAATTTAGTAATAAAATATTTTGCTATGCACAGTGAAAAATGAACACATCCAAGCTGTTTTTTACAGAATTAAGAGAATGAATCCTCTGGAATCATAGGAGCGTTTTCGTAGATTAATCAGTTCCATATTCACAGTAGCTAACACATCATGAGAAACATCTTCATAACATACTTAAAAGTAATTAGTACACATACATGTGACCATTTATGGATACTATGCTGTAGATGTTATGTTTTCTATTTTTCTATAGAAGGTAATATTCAGAGGATAGTTGAAGCCAGACTTCAAACCCATCAGTACTCTGTCTTTTTTTTGTGGCTGAAAAAGAATGGAATATAACTACCTGTAAGTTTGCTGTATGAGTTGCAGAAACATCTGGTGAACAGCTGCTTTCTAAAGACAAAGTTATTCAGATAATCTCACTGAATAGCTTCAGGGTGCTGTCTAGCAACAAATGGCAGAAATGACCTTATTATGGCTCATACCTAATGATAGCCAAAATGTCTCTCTCTTTTTTTTTTTTTTTTTTTTTTTTAAAAGTACTTAACACCCAAAAATATGTAGCAGGATAGGTTTCCTGGGTATCTTCACAGCATTAACACTTGCAATGCTGCTGCCTGTAAAAGGGGCTCTGAAGTCCACTTGCAAAGTGGATTGTTTCTCATTAAGGACCTACATTCTCTTTGGTTGCTTTCCATGAAGGGAAACAGCAGGTCACAAGTTATGTGCAAAATTGGTAATAAGCCCATGCAAAAAATGAACCACAGCATGTTGCCAGCAGTTTCTGGAACCTTGCTCAGCACTTGCACATCATATCTTCAAAGCTTTGAGGAAAAATGTTAAGATGGTGGATGCTCAGGCATACCTCAGCACACTTGTTTTCTCTATTGTTTGCACCATCTTTAAAATGAACGTAAATCTGAAGAACACTCTTGAAACATCTCTCCCATTTAAACTTCCTGCGTGCTTTATCCTAAATTTGAAGACAAACAAGAGTTTTCTTTCCTAGAAAACATTGTGATGGAAGATGTAAATCACTTTGCAAGCTCTCGCCTGGTTGATACTTTCATCACAGATCTAAGAACACCAGTAGTTGCATTAAACTGATAGATGAAGTGGGAAGAAAAAAGATGATGTAGTTTAAAGTGCACTTGAAGCACTGTTTTGAAGAATTGAGACACATGTTTGTGAAGTTTCATTTCAATATTTTTGTGTGTTTGTACCCTGTTCCAGGCTGGTGATATGAAGTAAATCAGGATGCAGCAGAAGCAACTGATTAAGCTTATGGAAGCATGAGATGAAAAGTCTCAGAAAACGGGAAAAAAACTCCAGAGCCATCCTGTCTAAGCTTCTGCCCCACAGTAGAACTAGTCTTTCCTGAATCACCCCGGCAGAACTGTATCTAGCTTGTTCTCATATCGCCAGAGATGCCCCAGTCTCTCAAACAAGTATTTCCAGAGATTTGTTAGCCTGTTTTAAAGTTGTGCCAATTACTAACTTGCATTATTATATTTTTATTTACTGTAGAGATGAAGATGGTGCATTCCCCTAAGAATCTGACGACTACCCTCCTCAAACTAAGAAACCTCAATTTTTCTTCTCAGAAGACAAGTCATCAAGGGAAAAGACATAAATAACAGGGATGATGGAAGCTCTGGAAAGTTATACTTCACAAAATGGGACCTGCTACTTTGTGCTGCAACTGAGCCATATGCTGCACTTGACAAGGTGAAGACGCATTTGAAGTCTTTCTCGTGTATAATCTGGTATGTATTGGTTTTGCATGCAAATGTCTCCTTAAACAGGCTCATATGCTAGTATACAGATGACCTGTAGGTCTACAGTAGTTTTTGTTGGATATGTTAAAAAAACAGGCAAACTGTCTTATAAGGTAAAAACAAACAAACAAACTAAAACAACAACACATGGTTCCATATATGTTTCAAATCTCCAAACTCCAAAAACTCCAAAAACTTCATTGACTCTGTCAGATTTTCATCATGAATGTTCACATCTGTAGCAATGTGATGATAAGTCCAAAAGAACCTCAGATTCAGCTGATTTAAGATGTTTCTTTACTGAATGCTAGCTTAAGAAATTAAGGCGATTAGACAATACCATTGAGTAATAGAAAGACTACAAAATGCATGCACAAAAATCAGAGTCCAATTTGATTAACTTCTAGACAGTGCTTCAATCAAGTGGATATTGTGAGCACATTCACCCTAAAGGACAAACTGCATGTGGAAGAATGAAGATCACTTCCACAGAAGGTGATTAGTGCCAAATTACAGTTGAAATTTGTCCCTATTTCTTTTCATATTCTTAGGGCTAAAGATCTGATTTAAAGTCTCACCTTCAATTTTCCTGGCTTCTGTTAGGAATCAGACTCCATAGTAACACAACAAATATTTTGGGGTTTTTTCAAGTGGTTTAAATTCCTTTTTACCTCTTTGGTGAGGGAGTCCTAAAAAGTAAGACATGCCAGTGCATGTGAGTGATACAGACAAATAAGTATTTGCTTCTGTAGTACAGGCAATAGCTGAAGAGATCTGAAAATGTGTAACATGAGATGCTATGCAGGAAATTTCTTTAAAACGTTACTCCTTTACTGTAACTCAAAGTGGATGTAACATCAAAAAGATTTTCAGAGATGGATTACATTTTATTTTATAATTATCATTATACTTTTTTCTGAAGTAAATAAGGGATGTAGATCAGCAGTGAAAACAACCTTAATAGGCTACTAGACCAAGAAGAAGAAATGTCCTACTGACTTCCATCTTGGCCTTGGAATATTATAGTTAAATTAGTATTAATTAATACTACACAGCAGAGCAATATTTTCATCTGCTGAAGGGACATTTTTCAAACACAGCAGCTTGCTTTGGGGTTCAACTATTTGTTTGTACTGTCTCCTCTGCCACCACACTAACAGCAGAGCTAGAATGACAACATTTGGAGTTCAGATGCATATTTTTTGTTGCTATGACAAAGCCCCATCTGTAAAGCCAGTTGCACAGCAACATAATCAAGGAAGTATTTACAAGTGTGCATCCAGAAAACAACTCATTTCAGATATGCTTTGACCAAATATTGGGCTACGGGGCTACTCTGCTTCCTTTGCTACATTCACTAAAGGCCATCATGGGCCATACTACTCTGTTAGCATGTAAGGAGTCTCATTTTAGAAGTGCTAAAATAAATCCATCTTCAAATCCTGATTTTAAATGTTAAAAATAACATGAGGAGAAGAAGAGTATTGGTTGGTTCTAATAAGCAGTTAAATTAACAAAAATACTCTCATCCTTCAAGTGGCCCTGGTCACTTCTGTGATTGTACAGATGTGGTGAACCAGATGCTCCCTACCACTCCATTGCATGCTGTTATCTTTAAGAAGAACTTGCTGTGATGGAAGAAATTCTACTTATATTTTGTTTAAACTGTCATTCTTAGAGGGGTGACTTGTTTTTTGTCAAAACAACCTATTTTCTTTAGGATCATATATGCTTTGAAATCTGTATGTTTTCTTCTGTGATTATTATTTGGGGTATTATAAAAGACTTCTATAGTCTTCTTCATCTGAAGCTGTATGTGTGAAAAAGAGATGAAAAACAGCAGCAACCACACCAAAAGCAATCAGATAATCCCTGTGTATTTACGTTCATTCAGGGTGTATGAAGAGCTCAAGCATGCCCTGCCATTAGAGATCGAAAGTCATAATTTATCATGAGTCACACCAGGTGCCACTCTTGTCAGTTTCTACCAGAGACTTGATATTCAATGATGGTACAAAATCCAGTATTCAGTCTTTGATATAGCAATACTTAAATTATATTTGTATTATTTGCCCCTTCTTTGAGATGAAAAGACTACCATGACATAAAGAACAGCTTTCCATATTTAGCTGAGTTAGAGATGTTTTAATAGTTAAAGTTTTCAAACTTTTAAAGTTCAATATGTAAGCCCTGACTTTACTGAAGGGGAAGAAAAGCTCATGGACATTGAGGGTTAGGTCTTTCATTTTTAACTATCTACATCCCTTCCCTAGGTACATTTAGACTGCCTGCTTTAACCTGACGCTAACAGCATATTGCCTGTTGTAGTGGTATACACCTTTCCTCCTTCCCTAGTTTGCTGGCAGTCTTGTCTCTGTGGCCTTTCTGTTCATTATGTGGTGAAGGATGTGCAGCTGAAAAGCAGATCAAACACATGACATTCATTCACATGATTTACTCTACCAGCTTTACTACAACAGAGATGCAGACAGATGTCTTCAGGAGTAAAGTGTCTCTTCAGGTGCAATACAGATTTGTATGCCAGAAAGCTGGGCCTGGGAACAGAGACAGATAGTTTTCATTTTGAAATGTGTTGAGGAGTGCACATCTCACATATTGTAAGTTCCCCATCCTAAGGAGATTTGGAGGTGAGGATAAATTTTCAGTTTAGACTGAAATATTCAAAAGGACTGTTGAATTAGAAAGTGTGTGACATATTAAATGTATTCTTCTTATTAAGTTTTAAAAAATACACAAATGATTTTTTTTTTTCTCTGCTTCAGCTTCGAGATGACCTTAGGTTAAGGTGGGAAATGAAAGATCATTGCTCTCCATGTGATGCATGAGTCTTTCTCAGGTGAAACATTACAAATAACCAAAGAAAAACACAATGAAACAAACAACAACAACAACAAAACACCAAACAAACAAACCAAAAAAAAAAACAGTGAAAAATCTGAATGGTTTCTAGACATCTTGACCTTGTTTCAGTATTAGAGATGTCTATAACTGGGGTTTAAAAGAGCACAACAAAAGGACTTTGTAATTGCACATCATAGTCTCTGTACTGAACATGGCATCAGTCTTTAAATGGCTATTTTCCAAGGTACCTCAACTCTACTGCCTTAAATGATGTGCAGCTGAATTCATGCTCTTGCTAGGAGGAGAAGATAAATGTTTCTTCAGGTCTGTTTAGAGCCATACTTTTTGTCCACAGCAGACAAAAGTCTGGCAGCTTGCTTGTGGTTAGAACATAAAACTTTTCCCATTACATTTTTGATAACGTATCAAATAAACACTTCTTCTTGTTACAAGGAATTCAGAGTTGTGACTTAAGCAAAATAAATGGGAATTAAATGAAACCTCTAAAAGTACAAAACTAAAAATTATAAAACCACAGAGAACAAAACAAAGATTCTGAGAAACATAAATCTTCCTTGGGGACAGACACCGAGTGGGACAGGATGTAGTGATATACTGTGTGCATATATATATTAAAAGATGCTTATCTGTTAACACAATGAAGCAAGTTAGATTTATATTTTTTAGTTTGTTTGATATTTTTTTACATTTAATATTAATCTGCCTCATTCATTTTCACCATAGTAAGGCTTTTGGCTCTGTTGATTTCATCATTGTTGAGCCCACCATATTTATCCTCTCTGGGTGGACTTCCAGGGAAAAAAAGTGGAACTGGAAAGCTATGGTCTTTTCTTTATTTCAAACATGGTTGTCTCCCTCTCTGGAAGAGACCGGTTCAGGTTAAAGGAGTTGCCTGCATTTACTAAATTCAGAGTAGACGTGTCTCTAGCAATTCTTCTCCCTACTTGAAAAAGATTAATTGGTGGGGTGATGGTAGGTCCAGGTATAATGTGCTGTTCTGACCTTCCATCTCCTGTAATTTTTGTCCTGTGGCAGCATAAGAGAGGACCCTCAGACCTTCCCTTGACACCAAAGGTAGGTGTAAGAGACAGAAGTTGTTGCATCCTCTAAGCTGCACAACTAGTAGCTGTCAGGGTGAACAGTCAGGTGAGGTAAGCAATTGTGTTTACCTAGGTAAATGCATGCCAAGGATGTAAAGCTGCTGCTGTAAAGAAGGCTGCAAATTATCTGTTTTTACAACCATCTAGAGATGAGCATAACCTTTGGGTTCAGTGAAAGTTCAGTTAAGTTTTGTCTGTCTGTTTCTCTGCTCTTCATTTTCCCAATGGGTGATTACTTTTTTTTTTTTAATGTCTCACCACAACGACATAGAGAAATATTTATCCTATTTTTCAGTTCATGATTAGAAAGTATGGAATACATTGGCTTCGTGTAACACATCACATTGGTGACAGAGCCAAGCATTGAATGCAGAAATCTGGAATCCCAGGGCAGCCTTTAACCCACAAGGTCTTTGTTGCACTTGGAAGGAGACCACAGACCCAATACTGTCTCTGCTGCAGTATCACTGGGAATTATAGTTAGCCATAACCTTTATCATTCACTAGCATAGCTGGATGTTACACTAAGCATATGTGAAAAGTGACATAGAATAAGAAATGTTACATAGAGAGAAGTTGTTTTTCTGCCATGATTCTGATCTGTATTGTTTCATTGAAATACAAATAGCCAAAAATTCATGTTAACAATGCATTTTCATGTTTCTAATATATGGGCTTATTATTGCTGTGATGATATTCTCACTTTTTACTAGAAAGTATAATTTTAATGGCTGAAATTCAAGCAATCCAGGAGTTTGTCCTTTAAAGTAACTTTTTTCTTTACTACAGTGAGCCTATAAGCTATTCAATATGACATCATACTTATTTCATTCCTAAAGACGAGAACAATCCTGAAATAAGACTTCCTAATATTTTCTCTCCTTTCTGTGGCATTTTGGGATGATTTGAGATATGCATATATATATATATATATATTCCTCCTCCCCTGGCATTTTATATAGTCTTTGCAATAAAAGCCATAAGGCTTTCAAAGTATTAAACCAAAAGACATTTGGAAAAAAAAAAGTTGACTTATGTCCTATATTATATACTCACAATATACAGCAGCAAGGAACCGATCTTTGATCATACTTCCAGATGAAATATTTTTAGTACTTCTTTTCTTACCATATGAAGTATTAATTGAACAGCGATGCTTTAAAAATGTGCATATGGAGACAGTTAGATCCACCCATGTTATTGTAAAGTAACTTGTTTGATGTTTCATATTGTTCAGCACAAGAACATCATTAGAATATCCTGTCTGGCAAGAGAGGCTATCATGTTGAAAATGAAACTTTGCCTCATATTTTTTCTATTTTCTCTTTATTTTCAGTCTAAATATGAAATTCCCAAAATCTGCTGCTAGACTGTGTGCATCAGGCTGCATTCAGGGATCTCTGATACTTCCTGTGGACCATACTGTGTCCATGGGACACTGCAGGCCACACTGCCCGTCCTGGGGACTCCCTCCTGTCCTGCCCAGGACCCCATGTCACCCCCCCACAGCATTAGTCCCTGCCCCAGGGATGGCCCAGCAGGGCTGGCCTCCAGCTCCCCACAGCCCTGCCCTGCTGAGGGAAATTGATCAAGTGGCAATAAAGAAACAGACAGCAAATTACCATTGTATTGTGAATACCATAAAAAAGACAAATAGAGCAGATGCTGAGCTGGTACAAACAGCACAGCCTTGATGCACACTAATTGCTTGGCACTGGCTAGCAGGTACCACACAGATGAAGCTGAGATGCAGCAAGATGCCCTTATACGTCCAGTAGGGAACATTTAAACATATCTAAAGTACCACCACAAGCAGTTGGTATCATGCAGCACTGGCAAATGTGCCTTTCTAAGGGAGGTTGCTGAAAGTCAGAAGGGAATTCTACCAATTTAAGACAGAGCAGGAAGCCGCTTTCTGCCACAGAATGACAAATCTGAATTGTAGCTACAAACATAAGGCAAGAAAAGTCGATGTTACTTCAGACATGCTGTGAACTGGCCATGTGGCGTTGCACACACTAGTCCATGAGGATGGGCGAGCTCTGGGAAAGCTTGTGTTGACCCTGCAAGTGCTATTGCTGTGAGTGACACAGAGATATGGGCCTGATTTACCTTCAATCTTGGAGGTTTCCCCACCATATGGTAGGGGTAATAACTTCATTGCAATGCCTATGCATCTGCTCTCTTTCTCAGAGCAGATTACATTACAGAGATGATTTTAATGCCTTTCAGGCAGCATGAAGCTACTACTCTGATGACAACTTAGATGATTTCCCACACCAGTAAAAGTAATGGAATTTTATGCCATAAAGTTTAAATCCTTTTTTTTTTTCTGATTATTCAACATAATTTAGAATAGATGGTTTATATTGTCTGCACTGTATGCTTATTAACCATTTTTACCTGCAGTGAACAGTTTTCTGGGTGAGTTAATGCAGATATTTTGGCAGAAGATTAGCCTTTATGGACACATCCAGAAGTGGCATCAGTGAAGGTAGCACTACGTTCCATTTGCAAATCAGCTTCAATGTTTTGGCATTTAGCTTGCTGGGAACTGCACCCTGAATATGGAAAATAGCCTATGTCTTCTTATTCAAATGTGAAATCCTAATTGGAAATTTATTTTTAAAGACAATTATTATTTTAAAGTTACATTGCAATCTTTTTTAAAAAGCAGGTTTCAAAAAAGTAAGGGGGATGGGTGGCACACATGATGGGAGGTTGAAGCCCACATTGGGGCTTTTCAAAATAGTTTTATAGGTTTTGGGTGTTATCTCCTATCATAATTACTGCACTTTGGAAGGATATCTTGGATATTATTTGTATAAATCCAGTCTTTCACAGTTTAATAAGCTGAAAGCAGTCACACAGATGGCTCAACATCTTACCAATGGTGTTTGACGAGCATCTTAATATTTATGCAGTTCCTTTGGTACATTGGCCTGTGTGCAGACCACATCCCAGCTGATGATGTTTTGGCTGGCACATAGTATTTTGGATGTGGACAGTGTATGTATTTATATGTTTTGACAGAGAAACAGATGACTTTCTAGAAAAAAACCCAAGCTCCTGGGTATGGCAAAAATTGCCACTGGCTGGCAAATGACCCAATGCATGTGATTCTAAAATATAGCCTGATGATTTATAATGTTAATGAATTAGAGAGTATCCAAATTGCCCCAACAAAAGCTTCTTCACAGACATAGGAATGATATGTCAGTGTTACCCTCCCTTGCAATCAGTGTTGACAAAAACCCATGGGTCATTGCAGCCTACCTATTCTTCCCCCAATCTTCACACTTTCCCTCACAGGTAGGTATAAGGGGCACTGGGTAGGAAAGAAGACAGGAGAGTTGCATCTATAGAGTTGGTGTGGGCGACTGAACCCTAAAAGTGTGTCAGGGTTCTTTTTATGTGGAATAACAGAGGAGTGTGGAGCTGAGGGAAGACCTTAGAAAGTCTAAGACTCACAAATGTCACCCCCTTATTGTCACAGTCCTCTCCTGTCAGATTTCACCACCACTTACCATATATCTCATCTATTCTCCCTGCCACTGATACTACCCATCTCTTCTGAATGAGATCTCAGGCTTCTGCCACCACAAAACTGAATTTTTCCCTTTCTGGTGTAGAAGCCCTCAGCCAGCTCCATCGTACACACTTTATCCATAAAGCGATTAGCCGTGCATATGGGAAACGCATCATCTGATCTTATTTTAGCCATAAACTTTCAATCTGTTTCATCAGGTTCTACAGATTTTGACAATGACTGATACAATCTTTGATGATGCAAGAAGTTCATTTGAGGTTTTAGGAGCATAGTGTTTCTGTTTCCCATATTCTGTATTGAACTCTTTCATTCAGCCCTTCTGCCTGTTGTTTCTTCAGTTTTTGCTGAAATGAATTGGGAATTAAAACCTCCTTTCTCATTTCAGGCCATCCTTGTACTCAAACTGTCGGTTTTGCTCAGAGTAGAAACAAAGTCCTCCAACACCACTGAAAAAATTGTTTTCAATCTTATGTCATAAATATACACTAGAAGCTTGTGATTTGCATGGTCAAGAACTAACTGGCCAAGATAGCTTGCTAATTTCGGGGTATCTTTACTAAGCAAATCTCTGAATTTTTGGGAAAGAAGTTATCCTTGAGAACTACATAATGCACATTGCACCTCCCTCTTGACTCCATTAAATTCTTCAAGCTTGTCTGGAACATAAACGTATACTTATTGTTAATAATAAAATATTTCATAATAAGAGGAGGTTTGAGAGATTGCTATGATACTCCAGCGTTATATGATGCAGATCCATTGTAACTAGTTGGAGCACAGAGCCACAAAGCTTAAAATTAATAAGCTATGCCTAAACTTTGGGTATATTAAGTTTTTAAGAGAGATAATATTCAGCAGTTGATTGTTTTTTAAAGCTGTGCTCAAACCTGAAGAGCAGCCAGGAAAATAATATTATTTTCTCTCATAATTTATTATTTTATGTATTCACAGAAGCATCAACATTTTTTCAAATGGTTAAGTAATAGCAGGTGAGGTTTCAGATCTGTTAATCTGGCAAAAGCAACACAGGTTTCAGATGCTGAGCTAGAATATATCCAATTTTGCCTATCGGCAGCAGAAATACTGGCAATTGATGGGCTAGTTACTAGGCACAGAATTATTGCTGCTGATGAATAACGATGCTTGATTGGCACATTCATCACTGGGCTTTTGCAGCTCTGTATATACTATCTTGATGGCAACAGTGAGGTTATTTTAGCTCTCAGCTTGACATAAGGCTCTGTGACAAAACCAAGAGAAATGCCTGTTTATCAAGAAAAAGGACAATAACTGGTACAGACCACAGAAATAGTTCTCCTATTACTGGGTTTGTGACAGACCTATTTCCTCTTTAAATGGGGGGCGTTGACTGGGAAGCTATATTTCATGGTTGATGGTTAGAGGGTTGGTTAGAGCTTTGAGTAAGCAAATGGAAAATATTTGAATCAGAAGGAAATGAAGGGCAATAAAAAAGGAATCCCACCACATCTTTCAGCTGCTCAGAGTAGAGATCTAATTGAAGGACACTCTTTTCTAACTGAAAAATACAGTGTATTCCTTTCACTAAAGCCCTGATCCTTAATGAGGCCTTATCCTGTCCTCCTTTAATGTAGGAACAGGTACAGACGTATAAACTGAGGCTGAAGGAAACCATCTGTTGGGAAAGGTGGCATACTGCCTTGAAAGGCAGCATTAGCGTTGTCTTTTGAAGGCAAACAAGGCTGCCAGGTTGCCAACAAGATCTTATTCACATGACTTAACCAGTAGTTGTTGTCCCACACGGCCACACCGGAAAGGCTGAAAGCCTTTTTTTTTTTTTTTCTATCTATACCTTATAGCCTACAAATGTATTATTTTGTCCTATGAATCACTTAGATTCTAAAGTTATCATTGTTACGATGGCATTGTTACTACAGCAGGCAATCACACATACAGCTGCTGTTGGTTTTGAACTGGAATTTAGCATCCTCAACTACCTGTTTACTAGTTTACCATTTCTTGTCTTAAGATTTTCAATATAATTTTAGAATTAGAGAGATCTCTTTACAATTAGTTTGTAGGTGACTGCAGCACTTGACAGACATCAGTGTTAATGTGAGCTACGTGGCTCTATCTACCATCTGTAACTTTATCCCAGACTTTGGAATGCTCCCTCACTGCTGCCTAGATAATGCAATGATGGTGGTTGTTTATTTTTTTTCCTTTGTACAGATAGATTTCTCAATAGAAGTGGTGATTTTTCCTTTTTTATAGTGGCCTTTAAAATCACCCAGTACAGTAGATACTACACATCTCAGTAAATAGTTCTTGTTCAGAGACTTCCTTGAAGACTTTCAGTGGCCTCTTTTGATATTAAGGTATGCCACTAGGAATATTAAATTACTGTCCCATCTGTTTCCTATATTGTGTTATGTACTTTGAAATCTCTGCTAGAAACACAGAGTTACAGTGTTATCAATAAAAGGCCTTGAAATTACATTGCATCACATGTATAGGTATTGTTGTGATACGTCTACAGATTCTTTTTTTTTTACACTATTATTAGAGATAAATTTTTGGGGGCAAACTATAAATGAATAAATGGCATACAATTGTTTGTCACAAACTCTGAAAATATACACAGGTAAAAGTTGTAGTGTTTCTCTATATCCTGTTCTTTGTTCTAGGTGAATACTAAGCCTTCTCAATATGGAAGGGCAGCTTATTATAGTCACCATGGCCAAATTGTTTTCATCAACATCATTTCAGGGGCAAATAGTTATTCTACAGGTTTATCCCCAGATTCTGCCAAGTAATATCTGACTGTTGGCCAAATTGTTTACTTGACATCTAAGCATCCATAGGTTCTAATCCACAAAGCAACAAACATGATAACATCTAATCATGATACCAAACAGTATTTTCAATCAAATATTCATAAACTACTTGCCATTCCACAGAGTGAGGCTAAGCTTTACTTTTACTGAGATAAACCTGTTTTCTGGAAAAGCTAAAGAACCTTTTCTTTTTAGCTCTCTGATGCTGCTCATTTCAAAAAATTTGTAAGGTAAGGGCTCATCTTCACCAGAGAATTTTCCTAACATAGTTTAGACAGGCCAAATTTTGCGACTGATCACATTATGCAATCCTTCAGCTGAGAATAAGTTTGCACCTCTCTAAGACTGAACAGAATATTACTCAATACTCAATTGTATTTGCTATTAGCAAGGCAAAACAATGTATGGAGGGAAAAAAAAAACAAAAAACCAACCCAATAATGCACCCAATATGCTTTCAGCTATCAAAGCAAGAATGTCAAAAGGAACCAGAATAAGTACTGCTGTTGCCAAGGTAACACATGAATTGTAAAGAAATGGCTAGCCCTCTAAAAGCTTAAATGCATCCATATGTAACAGCTTACGTGTACACATGTGATTTAAAGGATTCTTGGTCTTTTCCCTGGTAAAATTATATGTTTGCAATTGGACATCTTTTAGGATCTCTTTAGAAACCAAACATGCTAGAAAATGGCACATTAATTGCCTTCACCACATTAGACCACTAAGAAGAGTGTAACTAGATACTAATTTAGGTCATGTAAGGTAAAAGGCAGCTAGAAGTGACATCTTGTCAGCTTCCCTGCAAATGTTTTGACTAGAGCAAAGAGAGCCTGGGAAAATCTGTGTGGTGAGTAAGCAAGATATTTTAGCAGATAATGCTTGCCAGGCTTAAGAGGTTAGGGAATTAACAGCACCTTCAGAGGATGGAGGAGAGAGGATAACACTTCATCAGAAGCCAAGGATAGAGAAGCAGGAAAAAAACCCACACAATATTCTCTGATAGAACACACTGGCTGGTCCCTCACGAGTCATCTTTTAGACAGCCCAGCAAAAGGGCTAATCTACCTGAGACCTTCTTCAAAGGCAGAATGACAATGGCCCATATAGTAACACACATATTTGTTACGAAGGTATCTAATTTTTAAATAACTGGAAAGGAAGGTTACTGAAAGAATCAACCCCCTTTTTTTTTCTTTTCTCTACAGTGCAAAAAGGGAGCATAGACGTCCTATTGCACAGACAGATCTATTTCTGGTACAAACCCGTTATTTCCTATATCTACCCTTTTCTGGGTCAGGAGTAGATGTTCTGAACTTTTCCAAAGTTAGATTTTAACTAGCTGAAAACAAATGGGAGTAGATACTAATTCCATTTTTTCAAAATACTTGATGCTCTGTAGTTCTCATTACACAGCTCTTTTCCACTCGATTCAGCATGGTCTGGGTTCATTTAATGGTAATTACACAAATATTAGGTATTTCCTCAGTCAGGACAAATAGGCAGCAGGCTCATGGCAACCTGGAGGCATCTGGCACATGTAAATGCAGACTCAGTACATGGTGCCACAGTGGGCACTCCAAGGTTGTGGAGATCGATGAAAATTATGTAAGTACCCCTGTTTTGTGCTTCATGTCAGCAATGGGATATGATTATATGCCATATGCCCACATTATATCAGTAAACTCCACTTGCTGTGCTCTGCAGCATATTGATCTCCCATCCCTGGCCAAACTTATTCTCTCCCTTGCTACAAAAGGGAACCTCCCTGCTCAGTAGGTTGTTTCCCTCTGTCACAGTTTCTATATATGCTTCTTCCTCCATCCTTCTTCCATTTACTTCTCATCTGCTCCCTTTCACAGCCTTTCCCTGTTTTTCTCTGCCCTCCCCTTGTACACAGCCCCTCTCAAGGGGATGAGCCCAAAGCAAGAGGAACACAACTCAGCTGGCACTAACCCTTGGCTCAATACACTATAGGTGTCCCCTAGGCCCTGTTCTTCCACAAACACATCCCTCTTATCCAGCACTTCCTACAAGTATTGTTTTTCAAGGTCCCCCATGCAGTCATCAGCAAGAGTCCCTGCTGGAAATCTGTCTGTGGCACGTTTCCTTTACTGTATTACCCCAAAGCATGGATTACGGTGGTCATGTATATTGTATTTAACATTCCATCTCATGTAAGATGTAGATTTTGAATTCGACATCTTATATAGCTATGAAATTGATATATTGAACTTTAAAATAAACTTTATTAGCTAATTCATTTGATGGAGAGGTTTGGAAGGTATACAACCCAATATCATACAAAATATCATATATGCCTTCCAAAGAGTATTCTGGAATGGGTTTGCATCCTTCTTGTATTAACCAAAGACTTTTTAATGTTTGTTTCTTTTTCTCCCAGTTGTTTGTTCCAGTGGAACACATGGTTCACCATTCTCCCTGCCTATGCTTTTTATCTTGTATTTTCAGGGTAGACTTTCCAGGGAAATATATATGATATAATTTATGTTATATTAATAATTATCTAATTCTATAGCCATTTGCCATGCAATTCCATGACTTACCCTAAGAAAACAGCATGACTTGAACTGTCTTGCCTCATTCATAGTTTCTGGAGTCTTTCATTTGCTAGTTGCAGTAGGTTCTGATATTATTTTTTAATTGTATGTCTTCTGATTGTAGCTGTGTACTTGTGCTTGCCTAAAAGCATCAAGCTCTATGTGTGTCTTACATGATGTGCTGTATCAGACTGCTTGGGAGGGAATGCTTCTCCATGCTGGAAAGGCTACTGATACTATTTTCTCAAGCACTCATTAACAGAATCAAAGTAATCATAATTGTTCACCTTGGCCTTTTGCCCATCTATGCCTGTTGATGATGACATGTGACGGGATTCCCATTCACAGGTAAACTGTACAAATTCACTGCAATTACATTCCTCTGGGTTGTACTTTTGGACTATTTTAATGGCTGAAAAGCTTTAATATTTTCTTTAGTGGTAGTTGCAGAAGTGTCAGACAGCATGTCTGATTCCCCAGTGCTTGAATACATGCATTATAGTGAGGATTTCCTGCTTTTCCTTTAAAGGTAGCTAAGAAAGGTGTGTATGGTGAGAAGAGGGAGGCTGGGCATTCTGCTGTGGTGGTCTGGATTTTCTCTGCTGCCTGTTGGCCTGCACTGCCCCACATAACAGCCCTGGTCAGCTTTGATCACATTTGAAGTGTAGGCAGTGCACCTGGCTTTTATGAGAAACGCCCTTCTCTGAGCTGGCTTACAAGTATTTCTGTGGTTAATTTCATCCCAGTGATCTGGGTACAATTACTCAAGTGCTTGTTTATATTATAGTCCAGTATCCTTAGGCGGTAGGTAAGGTTTCTCTCCTGCTGTCTGGCCATTGTGGCAAAATGATGGGCGTGAGCATTTGTCAATCTACTTTGTGTAGTTTGCTCTAACATTCCTGCTTGCCACTGCACAGAAACTGGCCTAAATTGACATTTGCTACACACATTGTACTACACACTGATTTTATTACATTTCAAGTCTCATTTTCCTTTCTTGTCACCATATTTCATGCTACGAGGCTAAATGGATAAAATTTCAGTTACATTTTTTCAGCTCCTCCCTGCTTCTAATCCATGGCAGTGCCATATCAGTAGACTGTAGTGGAGGTGTTTGGGGCAATTAGCAGTGACTCCTGAAATATACTTTCTTAAGAGTTTACCATCTTTTCTTCCTTATATTGGTTCTTATGGTTGAGGGGTTCCAGTCACTTTTTTCTTGTGTAAAAACAAACTTGCAAATTAGTATTTTTCTAGTCTGGACTTGTCTGTTGTACTCTGGGGAAAATTTTATACCTTAGTACCTATTTCTCCCAGGCATAGTGTCCTCATTTTTGTGTTCTCATTTTCCTCTGCCTCTGATCATGGATTCTTTTAAAAACCATTTGGTTTTGCTATTTTGCACTACACTCCTGTTTGTTACAAGTAAAACACCACCTTTTGAAACCCCATATCACCCCTCAGCATCCTGCATTTATTTCTTTTGGCAAGCTTTGACACAGTTTCGGTTGCCTTAGTTACATGACCTAAAAGTAATGCATTTATCAATATCATCCTTTCTCTAAAAAACATGTAGGTCTTACTTTTATCGCTAATTGTTCATTTTGTTTCACTGTGCTTTTTGTTGTAATTTCATGCTTTTTCTGTGCTACTTGATGAATTCCAGCTGTATCTACTCCATTCATGTTTAGCCCTTAGATGTGTTTTCTTTATTGACCTATCTCCACATCCAGTGATAGGTTTCCAACAGCTCCAGCTTTTTGAGTTTTCTCATCTTTTATCTTAATCTTCATAAATTAATTCCTCTTTCACTATTTGCTAATTTCACAAGACAGACCTCAACCATTTAGCTTAGGATGGCTGTTCTGTTGCTTTTCCAGATTTTTGACCTTGAATGCCTAAAGACATTTTTCATTTCTTACACAAAATACTTCTTAAGAACATCATATATTACCTACAAGGGTGTCACATGGCTTATTTATGTCTTCTCCAACATTCCTGTCACTGTTCCTATTTTCATATTTCTTCTTTCCTAAGCCTGCATCAGAAATTCAGAATTCTTCCATCAGGATCTAAAAAATATCCAATTTATAAACTAGAGCCCTTCATGAAATTTGTTTGTGAAACTGGGATTTTACTCTGACAACCTTTTCACTCATTTATTTCACAAACATTCTCTTGCAGCATTCTTCTATCCCTTCATTTCTGCATCATTGCTGCATTCTGACTCCATCAACCTGTTGTTTCACTTCTCCTGCCTTACTTATTTTTCAAGTGTACTATGATAAGAAAAGCCAAAACAGTGTGGAATACTCAGGTTTTATTTCCTCTCTTACGCACATCACTACTTATTTGCAAATCCCTGTTTTAAATCATAGTTTTAAACACTTAATTAGTACTTTGGAAAAAAGCAAATAAACCATCCTAAGAGTAAAGTCCAGAAACTAAGCTAGGTTTGGTTCTCATATTGATCCCAGTGAGGTGCATACCCTACCCAACAGCTTAGAAAATAATTTCTTTGCTAAACCTTTGTCTGGGATAGATTCAATTTATTAATTACTCCATTCATGTTGTAACACTTCTAGTAAGGGACAAAGCCATCACACTAGCACATAGCTTATGACTGAACAAGTACGTACACAGCCCTGAGTGGTGTGTCAGGATAAAAGTTAGTTCTGAGTGTTGCTGCAAAAAAGGAAACTATCAACCCAACAGTTGTTTGAAATGAAGGAATGATTCACTCCTGGTTACAGAAGGCCTTAGGTGCTTGATGTCAGAAGACCATGAATGTTGTTAGTTCTGAGTTTTAGAAGTGTTTATCTTGCCTCTTTCAGGCTTTAATCTTCACTTTCGCTGGGTTTGACTTACACCACTTTCTTCTCCAAGGTGGTGAGTTTTCTCATCGTATTGTGAAGGGAGGTAGCGCCTAAGTCATGACTGTGAATTATCTTGTGGAAGCAGCGGGCATAAAGTTGTTGTTTCTCAACTTGTGGGCTGTTTAGCAGGGTTTTTAGAATTAGGAAAAAAGAAATAAATAAATGGGGTTTGGTAGTGTAGAAGCAAGCAAATACTAACTGCAAATTTTTACAGTACAACAGTAGATGCAAATTGTCCTTAATAATTCCCTGCTCAGTTCTCCCACCTGGCTGAGTGTCCACACCTACAAGTAATAATCACAGCTTCTCCTGTCTCCCTACCATGCAGCAGTGACACCGCTGGGAGGGTCTGCAGTAGAAATTAGTCAAAAGAGAATAACACATTTAAATACCTGAGAAACCCAGATGAGGCATTGCACTTTGTAGTGTCACAGTGCCTAAGAACCTCTGTAGAGAAAGTTTCACTTCATAAAGTGCCTCCTAATAGAAGGCTGATGGGTCATAACACTCTACATAATGTACAACAGGAGCTTGAAGCTAGTGTTGCATGACCAAAGGCCAAGTTCCTGTTGCCTGTCATATCCCAGCCAATATCCTTCTCTTTCCGACAGACTACAAAGCACTGGGGGGCTGCACAAACACCACACCTGTAAAGACAAAAATCTATATTGTATGAGCCCATCTTATCCAAGTTGTTCTGCAACTCACCTATTCCACCTGTGGAGGGAGGACCCAACCCATGATACTGCTCCCAGCACCTTCAACTTGATTCTGCAGTATCTGCTGCTTGCTCAAACAAGCACTGTTACAATACTCCTCTACCTACTTTAAACTTATTAAGCTTGAAATGACAGTACTTGAAGTAAGAAAAGATAGTTCAGGATGAGAACAGTTTTACTCTCACATAATTCTCACCAGGCCTGTGTGTAAGAGGAAAAAAATTATAAAGTATCCCTGAGTTTTCACTTTGCAAGCAACTCATTCAGTCCCAAATCCTCTGCTCTTGTCCAGTTTGATGCTTTTCTTCAAGCTCCTTGGCCCCCAGAATGAGAGAGATCATAAGGGAAGACAGAATTGTAAAGGGTTGGTGTGTTTTAAATAGCTGCTCTAGAGGGGGAAAAAAAAAAAAAAAAAGAAAAAAAAAAAAAAAAGTCCTTTTTCTTTGCCTAGAGCTGGTGTGATTTTATTTAATGCTTTCAGCATATTTTTAAGATTTGGGGTTTCATTTTGGTCTGGGGTTTTTTTTCCTTCATTTTTCTTGCTAGCTGCACAAGTGTCTTGTGATTTTTGGCAGGTGTTCTGGCCTTGTTCTTTAGCACAAACTCTGGACAATGAGCTCGTGAGTTCAGAAGCATTTGCTTGTCTGAGTTGGGATCTCTGGCTTGCACCTCTTTCCAGCACTAGTTTTGGTGCCATACAGAACTTGCTGGCTAGTTTGAAATGATGACATAGACAACACTATGTGCTTAGAGAAGAGTTGTTCCAACTGTCCAGGCAGGAAAATTAGGCCACAAAACTGACAAAACCAGATCTAACCTTCAGCTGAATGCTCAGGGCCAGATCCTCAGATAGATTAAATCATCATTAGGTCATTCGTGCTAATGGAAGGATGTGCTGATTTACCTCCACTGAAGGTTTTAGCTGGCCTGTGTATGTGCCTGTTGAAATGAAGAGGGCTTTCCAATAAGTGATGTAATTTTGAGTCATTTGTTTAGTACATTTTTTCTTTTATTCCATTTTTACTCTCTGTCCTTCACTTACCAGGTCAGTCACACCCTCACTGGCCCACTCAAGAATGGTAACTTTACCCTTTCCAAGTCTTGGATAACCAAGCATTAAACAATCACTAATACCAGGAGAGTATATAGATTATTTTGTATCAAAAAGTAACCATTTCTGGTGTAACTCTTAGTGCTTTCCTGTGAACAATGTGAAGTTTAAGTCCCTGTGCCCCAACCACTGTCTGGGTAATTTATACAGAGCTTAGATCTTGACCACTCAACAAGGTTTCGGCTATAGGAGAGAACCGAACATACTACTGACATCCAGGGCATTTATTTTGGCTCCTGTTTGCAAGCGAATGTGAAGGTAAAAGAACTCCAGTAGGTAAGTTTTACAAACCATTTAGAAAATAATGAATGCATTTTGCACATTGCATGCCTCCAGCTTTCCACTCTGTCATCATAAAAACATGAAGAAAGGCAATGAGTAGGAAGGCAACTCATTTACCCTTGACAGAAAGCACATCTTCACAATGCCTTGATTAACCCCCGGAAGCCACTGTCATAAGACACCACTGAGGCTTCAAGAAATAGGATGGGTTTAGTATTATACACAAACAGGCACTAGAACAAAAATACTCTGTACTTCAGGAAACAGCAATGGGGCATTGAGCCGCCTTTCTGCCTGATGCATTTGAAATTAATTTCTGTTTAAAGTATTTGGTAGGGGCCTTCTTAAGAAACTGGTTTCATGCTATGATTCAGTCTGCCATAGAAAGTCTTGCATTTCTGTACTTTGATAGGCTTATACAATATGCCTTTGCCAACTAAGTTGTATAAAGACAGTATTCTGTCTTTATATAAGACCTTTTATTCATATAGCAAAATACTTCCCAAACAAAATTTATGGATATAGAAACTAAGACTTAAAGTAACAACTTTTTTTTTTTTTTTTTTTGGTGTTATAGATCACAAATAATAAATATATTTCTTAAATTGATTGTTTCAACTATTCCTGCTTGCAGATTGACAGGGACAACTCATGTTTTCTTAATAAATCTTGCTTTGAAAAGTCACATTATTTTTAACAAACTCCATGTAAGATAGAATATTTTTTTCCAGTATTCTTACCTGATGCTGATGGTAATGTATGCATTATTGCATAACTGGAATGTCTTTTGGCAACATGAATTGCTCCAACACAAAGGTCCAGTGAGGTAATGATAAGAAGTCTCTGAGAAAATTGTATGGCAGACTAACAAACTTATTTTTAACAGAGGTCCTAGGGACATTAGAAAGTAAAACCAGGGGTTAGTAGACTTCTGGGAATTCACAGACTGTTGGTAATTAAACCACAAGTTGTAACTCAGAACAATAAGCCTATTATCAGTGGGCTTATATTTGCTATACAGCAAACTGCTGCTCCACTGGAAAATGAGTAAGGACGTGCCAAAGAGGACTGAAGGGTACTTCTCTAAACAGATAGCATGTTCCTGCTTCACAACAGGCACAGAATTTGAGAGACAGGACTTGCTCTTTTGTTGTTTTTTAATTTCAAAATCCAAATCCTTGATGCTAAAAGCTGTATGAGTTCAAAAGTATATTTGTTTATAATATCCATTAACGGTTATGAAGTACAAAGAAAGAGGCAGTCAGCTGTAAATTACTGGAGGCTGAGAAGGTGGGGAGTAGCATCACATGGTTGTCCTGCTCTTGTGTTCCCTTCTCTAGACAGCCACTGGAGGCTACTGTCAGGAATGGGGTTTTGGAAAAGAGAGATTTATTGTCTGCCCTGATAAAGCTTCTTTTGTTACCTGCCTTCATAGATGGACACTGTCCAGTTAGAGTCTCGCACAAGGAAGCTGTATCACCAATTGCATGCTTTGTCTTCTAGGTTTGGTTCTCTTTTGCTTCATTGTTTTTATAATATTGTGTCCTGCCCCATTCCTTTCATGGACTGGAGAGACAATCACTGTTGTCTGTTTGTAGATCAGTAATATCTTTTTGATTCTGTTGATTTCAGAGTGCTAAAAGCCTGAAAAGTGAAAGCCTGAAAGCAACATTTCTGGTGAGTAGTTTTCAAATGATACTGCATGCTGTGGCCACCAAATCAGGAACTCTGGAAGCAGTCCCCTCAGAGAAAATTGCTTCACATTACAGTACATGTATGGCCTCTGAGAATAGATCTCCTAGTAGTGCTGGCAAACTTTGTCATCCGAGGTAACCCTTTTTGTCATTGAAGCTATTCCTCCACATTGGGCAATAAGTCAGAAAGTCACTGTCTCTGGACTATTTGCTGAGCTTTAGTCTAGACTTAGAATCAAATGTCTCTAGTTTCTGTGCTGCTCTCATAAAAGTCATTTCCTAGAACAATAAATAACTAGTCCAGGGACTCAGATACTTTAAAAGCTACACTTACAGTTACAGTTGGACAAATACTGCGCATTTTTAATGTAAATAACCATATAAAGTTTTAAATGGTACATGGGTCAATCTCACACTCCTTTTACATTCATTTCTTTGGAAACATAAAAGTGATAGAGTTTTAGCAGCACTTACGTTTGTGGGAACAAATTTTTGAGGTCATATATACTAACATATTAGCATTCATGAAAACTAGACTGCATATGTAACTACTCAGATCAGAAGGTCTTTTGGTTCACATTCCTACTCCAACTCAGTATTTGTGCACACTAACCATACCCAGAACTGCAAAAGGTTTTGTTACCCCAAGGTGTACATAAGCACCTAATAAGAACCTCAAAGCTTTGAGAAATTTCAGTGAATACCACTTAGGTTTAGGTCCTTAAAGGACTTGGATATATAAAGATTGGCTGAGCCACTCAAGTCTAAAATGTAGATTCTCAGAATCCTCAGTAGTGTTTATGTGTCTGTCACTGCTCAGGCTTCTGATATCAAAGCTCCACAGGTACAAAGAAAGCCACCTGCTGAATTAATATCCATTCTCCGAAAGAAAGGAGTGACTCTGGTTTTCTGAAGTAAGGCCTCACACACTAGTCTTCAGGAGACTGAAATTTAATGAATCCAAAGCAGAAAAGGTCAGCCCATCAAAAGAGGGACTTAAGGCCTGCTGCTTCCTGAATGCCTTTTTATTGATGAGTTTCATTATTTTCTTGATCTGAAGCTCCCAACTGTGTGCAGCATGTGGAGAATCCCAGCATCTAGCTTGAACTATGGGTCCTGCTTGGGTGTGCCAAGCAGGGTCCTTGAGGGGTGACCTCATTAATGTTTATAAATATGTAAAAGGTGAGAGTGTCAGGAGGGTGGAGCCAGGCTCTTCTCATTAACAACCAGTGAGAGGACAAGGGGCAATGAGTGCAAGCTGGAACATAGGAGGTTCCATGTAAATGGAAGGAGAAACTTTTTTACGGTGAGGGTGACAGACACTGGAACAGGCTGTCCAGGGAGGCTGTGGAGTCTCCTTCTCTGGAGACATTCAAAATCCACCTGCACGCATTCCTGTGTGACCTGGTCTAGGTGATCCTGCTCTGGCAAGGGAGTTGAACTAGATGATCTCTTGAAGTCCCTTCCAGCCCTTAACATTCTGTGATTCTGTACTCTTGTATCAGATACCCACAAACAGATCTAAGGGATCATCCTCCTACCTCACAGAGCTCTTTCATTTTATTATTTTTATAAAGCACTAAACTACATTCCTGATGAGAAGAGGGAGTGAGCTGACAAATACTGAAGAGATCAGTAGTGTACTGCAGCAAAAAAAAAATTAGATAATGCTGATAAAATGCAGTTGTTACAAATTATTCTTCAATTGTGACTTGTTGCATAAATGCACCAGTGCGTAGTCTCTTCATAATTCCCATCTTGACTCTTGGATGCTCAATAAAAGAAAGGCAAAAGCATCTGTAATATTAGGTGTTAGTGGTGAAATCCCTCAAATAAAAACTGACATTGACATTGAGCTGTTATTTTCCCTTCCAGACTTGAGTCTTGATTTAAACACAGGAACCAAAAATTGCTGAGTGAAAGGACATCAAAACCATAAGATGTAATGGCTGATGCATTCTGTCTCCAGCCTCTTGGTACAGAACACAAGGGCTTTTAGGAGTTGAGCACCTTGCTAGATTAATCTGAAAAATGAAGAAGGAATATACTTCCATTTAATATAGAGCACAAGTTCACTTCCCTGTATATTAGCAGACATTTTATCAAACAGTAGCAGGGAAAAATTAAGGACTAATCTATGAAGCTGTTTAAAGAGTAAAGTGAATGGGGCACACATGTGAATAGCAATTGGAGTAAGGATTGGCGTCTAGTTTTGGAAGGGTTTTCTAAATGCAGACATTCTTGGATGCCTGCAGTCATCAGATAACAGCCTACATAAGGGTGCTGAAAAGAAGAATAATAACCACATTTAGAGGATTTGCATGCCTCGATAAATAATTCAAGGCTAGAAGAAGTTGATATGTAAGCAAACAATATTTAGTAGGTGTGAGAAAGCAATTCCAATCATGTCTTAACTGGAACATGGTGCAAATCCATGAAAAGCAATCAGTGACTCAGTTCCATCAGCTTAGAAATGAAATGTAATGAAGCACTGAAGTTCAAAGTAATCTTCAAGCCATATTGAAGACATCAGGCAGAGACAAAAATAGGTAATACAGCCTTGGCAGAACTCCGTAGTAAACAGTTGAGCCTCAGCTATTGTCTGATATCCTGAAGACAGGAAAGCAAAACAGCAACTCTTCAAAGTGAAAATAAATGCATGTTTTTGTTCAATTTGAACAAAATTGGTTCTCTAATCAAACAACAAGAAACTTAAAGAGATGTTAAAGGTACATACAGCTGGATTTACAACATTTAGCAGTTCAGAACACCTACAGCAAAATGACTGGTTACAAGAAGAAAAGTCCCTGCTAGAGCCAAGAAGTCTATCAGATGTGAGTCACAATAATAGAAAGACTCCACAGGTCTTGTTATTTATCTAGAGATAGCAACTACTTAAACTTGCAGAAAACTTGTAAAGAAATAAATAAGCATTGTTTTTTTCCATTCAGTTAATGCATAAACTCAGGTGTAGACAGGTTTCTCTAGTTTCCCTCATCAGCAATGCTGTTCCCTGGGACACATGGCTTATCACAGGCTTGGCGCAACAACTTTTTTGTGGGAGCTCTTTAGTAAATTGCTAGTGGCACAACACTGATTTTATCCCGGTTATTCAACAGTTATCATGAACCATGAACTGTTCTGGGATTTGCAGGCTAACATTACCTTCCCTAATCTCATTTGGTCTCAGCATTAGACACCTAAGCCAACATCTATTCTTTTCTGTCAGGAAGAGATTGATCAAAAAGAAAAATTGCAAATAAAGTCTACAGATTTTTTCCTTTTAAATGAGACCAAACCAAGTGCTGTGGGGAGATTTTTCCTTTGATCTATTGGAATAGTCATTGGAACGAAAAAACCACCCTACTCCAAACTGAACATGTTGCTTCAAATCTCCATAACAATGTGAGAGATATATTGGCAGAATATGTTTTGCTCCTGAAAAATAGCATCCAAATAGAGAAGTCCTGACAATTCTTGTTTACATTTTTCAGTAGATATTTGATTTGCCAAAAATTGCACTACAGAAGAAAAGGCCTCAGTAACTGGAAATTTAGGCTTGTATTCATTTAATGATTTCTCCTGTCCTTCAGATGCCATTTTAAATTATCTCCATTCCTTATATTTTTTAAGTAATTTCTAAGAATGTTTTTAAATCCTTTTCATTTAACTGGTTAGGATATGGAAAACCAGAAAGATGCACAGGGCAATGAAACTAAGGGGCCATCAAGTTCCTAAGTGACTTTCCACAAATGCATTAGTTTCCAAGCTCTTTTGTGCACACGGAAGATGGCTGACTGGCTGCAAGCCTGATCAAAACCAGACTAGAAAATCAACAGGCAAGCTGGCAGGAGATGGATAGATGAGTGATAAAAAGCACAGAGGTGGTAAGGTAGATTTTTTTGTCACTGTTTCCTACAGCTTTCTCCTGGAGAAACTGGCTGCTCATGGCTTGGATGGCTGTATGCTTCACTGGGTGAAAAAAATGTCTGGATGGCTAGGTCCAAAGAGTTTTCGTGAATGGAGTTAAATCCAGTTGGCTGCTGGTCAGAATTGGTGTTCTGCATGGCTCAGTGTTGGGGCCTATTCTCTTTAGTATCTTTATCAATGATCTGGATGAGGGGATCAAGGGCACCCTCAGTAAATTTGCAGATGACTGCAAGTTAGGTAGCAGGGTTAATCTGGTTGAAGGTAGGGAGGCTCTAAAGAGGGATCTGGACAGGCTGGACTGATGGGCCAAGGCCAGTGCTATGAGGCTCAACAAGGCCAAGTGCTGGCTCCTGCACTCGGATCACAAAAACCCCAGGCAATGCTACAGACTTGGGGAAGAGTGGCTGGAATGCTGCCAGGCAGAAAAGGACCTGTGGATGCTGGTTGACAGATGGCTGAACATGAGCCAGCAGTGTGCCCAGGTGGCCAAGAAGGCCAATGGCATCTTGGCCTGCATCAGAAACAGTGCAGCCAGCAGGACTGGGGAAATGATCATCCATCCCCCTGTACTCTGCAGTAGTGAGGCCATGCCTCAAGTTCTGGGTTCACTTTTGGGGTCCTCACTACAAGAAGGACATTGAGGTGCTGGAGCATGCCCCAAGAAGGACAACAAAGCTGACGAGGGTTCTAGAGAACAAGTCTTATGAGGAGTGGCTGAGGGAACTGGAGAGGTTTAGCCTGGAGAAGAGGCAGCTGAGGCTTCCCTTAGTGCTCTCTACAACAACCTAGAGGGAGGTTGTAGTGAGGTGGGGGGTCAGTCTATTCTCCCAAGTAACAAGCAACAGGACAAGAGGAAATGTCCTCAAGTTTTGCCAGGGGAAGTTTAGATTGCATAATAGGGAAAATTCCTTTACAGAAAGGGTTGTCAAGCACTGGAAGAGGCTGCACTGGGAGGGAAGTGGTGGAGACACCATCCCTGGAGCTATTTAAAAGATGTGTAAATGTGGTGCTTAGGGACATGATTTAGTGGTGACCTGGCAGTGGTGCTTAGGGACATGATTTAGTGGTGACCTGGCAGTGCTGGGTTAACGACTGGACTTGATAACGTTGAAGGTCTCTTCCAACCAGAAATATTCTATGATTTTAGAGCTTACATTTATACAAAGTGCAATCTGGCTTAAAGGCAGCCTTGCTTGGAAATACCCGCAGAGTACAGGAAGCAATGTCTTTATACTCATACATACACACCCCTCTACATACACACAAGTAGGTTTTCACACTGCAGCATATTAGCCTTCAGATCTGATAGCAACTGTGTAAAGCAAACTTGTGATTCCTTCTCCTTGCAAGGCTTGCAAATCATTTGCAGGCCCTCATTAAACAGAACTTTGTTTAGCACAGTATGCTAAGAAAGCATTGCCACTAGATGAGAGCATGCAAAAGCTGCAGCGAACCATTAGAATCAGAGATCACATTTTCCATGTGCAATGCAAGATTTTCCAAGTCAGTGTCTGGAATTCAAACCCAAATACGTCTGAATCTCAGATGAGGCTTTTATCTGGAGAAAAAATACTCCCTTGCAAGAAGATTTCAAACTAAGAAGGGGGCATGCATAAAAATCGGGAATTATTTACCCTCAGTCTCATCTCCATATTGGCTTGTTTGGCAGGATTGCAAAGCCTGCAGTGTATCAGTGCAAGCCCTTCCCAACAACAACAAAAATGCCGTGCAAATACTGAATACACAGGATTCTTTTAGTACCTGTGCCTGTTCCTTTGCAGCTTTCTATGGTCGAATTCCATAAAAAACACGGAGTGCTGCTGGCCTTATTCATTGTAAGCCTTAAGGCCAGACAGCTAATTGGCTCTGTTAGGGTGCCTCTGTATTTGGAAGGTAATCAACACAACACAGAACACACACTAGAGTTCAACCTGCTAAAAAGGCCTTTATGAGTCTGAGAGAGTTTCCTGGAGAGGGACTGGAGCATGGAAAGATCTTGCACCGTGAGTTTAGGTGTTTTGTCAGGAGTTACTGCCAGAGAGCAAGCACCATATTCCTCAATCTCCCTGTAAGTTTGTTTCAAGTCTTTTTAGAGAAAGAGCAAAGGCTGCAAATGTTCTGCTGAGCCTTTCCCAGCATTTCTCCGTTTCCACAGTAAACTGGAAAGACACAAGATTATACAAGGATGACTTTCAAAAATGAAAAGCGTTCTTTTCTCCCCTACAAAGTTGTCAGAAGACTGCACGGACACTGGAAAAGTCCAAAGTCAGCAGAAGGCCTTGGTAATATGAAATGTGAATAAGCTGAAAAGTGATTTCCAAATTCCAGATGCAATCAGAAACTATAAAACACCTCAAGCACCTTCTTTCTTGATGTTTGAGAATTTGCAGATAAGAATTAGGTTAGGAGCTGAGCTCTGTGGGGTAAAGCTCCTTCATGTTCTCCAGTGTATGAGGGAAATGGGAAAGATTTCCTAGAGCCAGTTAATGGTTCCAGACAGCAGGGTTCATCCTCTGGTACCCATCCAGACTATGTCAACCTATCAGTTCAATAAACTGAAAAATGTAACACTGTCTTCCAGAGGACAAGCAGCAGTTCTTGGGAACACAGCAAGGAAGAGGCCACATTGTGCACCACAAAAATACCCAGCACCATTAACTTTCCCCAGCCTCGTGGAAAAAAAATATTCCTGTGGAGATAATCATACCTTCCTGCTTCAGGTAATTATCTTAAATGCCATAATTAGTAGTCTAGGGGCTTCCTATGTGTCTACAGCTGATGAGAAAAAGACAGGCTATCAGAGTGCATAAAATGAGCTCCTTCACTGCCTTGATCTGGAAGACCTTTCAACTTTTTCTTTGACTACAGAAGGATCATAGATTATGAGTTCTTTGACTTATTCTACTGAGCCTAGACTAATTTATTTTCTGCCACTGCTCTGTGCAGTGAAGACTGAAAGAAATTCCAACTGAGAGAGTGAAATCAATATGCAGTTTCATAAACATTTCCACACACTTAACACCTTCTCCCTTCTCCATCCCTCAGTTTTGCGAGGGTATTCTGGAAAGCCTTTTTTTTTTTTAAGGAAAACATAAATGTTTCTCTTCCAACAGTCTGTCCTGACTTAACACTTTCTTTTGCAGGCCCTCCAATGGGAAATGTAGAGATTTCTCAAAATGTCACTTTTTCAGACTGAAGGGGTTTTGCTCACAGCTGAGTGCAGCTGTTGCCCATAGGACTCAGAACTGCTCTTCATGAGATTCTATAAACAATTCCAGGTTGCAGTGGACTGTGAGTCTTATTATTTGATAAATCATTTTAAGTTGCATAAAGTATAGCATAAATATAAGTGTTGGAATTAAAGCAGAGTTTACAAACTTCAGTCTGCATTTCCTGCCTACTTGATTTTTGCTTTGCTTTAGTGTTGATTTTGTTTAGAATAGAAAATGCTGTACCCTGCTTTGTCAGCTGTCTTCTTTCTCTTTTTCCCCCAAATCACTTAAAGATCTGCTCAGCTTGGTTTACAATCAAAATACTTAAAAAAAAAAAAATCGCATTATCTTTTAATCTGCCTTCTTAATTTCCAAGCACTTAATGATCCTTTCTCAGTTGGATAAATGGCAAATTCCCAAGTATGTTCTATGCTGGCTATACTCCAGGTGTCTGAGGTGTTAGAATTCACAAAGACCCAGCAAGGAGAAGTTGATGTGTAGGAATATAGTGGGATAAACAATAAGGGTTCCTAGGATGCTGCAGACTGCATGGACTACATGTTGGCTACAAACACATTCTACAGATTTCACATGACACAAGTTAAGACAGATCTGGGTTTCTGGAAGCTGTTACATGTTTAGGACAGCATCATACTTTATGATCAGTATATGCTGGTCTTGGAAAAGATGGTGCATAAAGGCAAAGACAAGTTTCAAACCCGCAGGGCTGATGATGGAATTTGATAGCAAATCCATCTGAAGTCTACTGGGTTTTTTCCAGGCATCTCTGAGCCTGCTTGGTGAGATGAATGAGGGTTGATAACATTACAAAGTGCCTGGCTAGCTACTCTCATCTCTTCTTATGTCATTCAGGTATTTAAGAATGTCACAGAATCACAGAATGTTAGGGTTGGAAGAGACCTCGAAAGTTCATCTAGTCCAATGCTCCTCCAGAGCAGGATCACCTAGAGTAGGTCACACACGAACGCGTCCAGGAAGATTTTGAAAGTCTCCAGAGAAGGAGACTCTAATGTTCTCTAAGACATCCTAGAAAGATGTGAAGGTCCTGAAACATGACCATGTAGAAATACAGATGTTCATTTGGCATCCTTGCTCTGCACTGTATGTCTCATTTCAGAAGGTGAAACTATTAGATGCTTCACCCAAGTTCACTGACTGATCTTCAACAATCTGGTACAGGGCATACACAGGGAGAGCCTCAATTAAGACCTTGGAGTAGAACATCTGCAAATGTAAATGGACTTCTTCCCTGGATCTTAGTGGCTTCTATTAATCACTTCATTACTTAGTATATTTGAGAACTTAGCTTCTTTAAAAAGGCAAGATTGTAGCAGCTTGTGCATGGAGTTGAAAAGCAACCAGACACATGGCAATGAAATGCTCAGACACCCAGAGCATTGGTGTAATCATATAAACCTTTATTATGAGAATGCTTTGTTGCATTTATACTTAAGGTAAAACTGAACGGGAAAGAATATAGTACACCCTCTCCAAACTTAGAAAGGATATATATGTGACATTTCCAGAGTTTTGAAAGACAGACTAAAATGATCCGAAGTAAAAATGGGTTCTTTTAAGAATGTTAGCATCCTTTTTTTCATCTCTTTGCAACAATTGATACTTTCAAACTTTCAGGAGTTGTATTGTCCTGGACCCAAGCACATTCCCTCCCTTCTGGGGATTTGGCACCCTAGGCTCAGGGCTAATTTTTATAACAGAAATATCCAGCCTGAAAACAGTGTTGTGAGCAGCTGCAGTGGGGGCCTGCCTCTCCTTCAGGAGGTACTTGCTCAAGGACTCAGACTTTTGACCCCTGCCTGAGCTACATTGCTGGTTCATCTGTGCCCATTCCTGTACCTCTCTAATTCAGACCCTAATGTTCATGCACTGGCTTGATTTTCTGGCTTGACCATGAACCTGCCCCATCGCTATGGACTTGCCTGGTGATGGGGACTGTGAACTGCAGCTGTTTGCCATTGCACGCATGCTCTGTGAGATAAGAGAATATGAGCTGGGAGCCGAGAGTTACCTCAAGGCATGTAGAGGCAGTGACTATACCCACACAGGCACAGATCCACAGCAGTCAAGCAGGGAGAGCAGAGCAGGTCCAGTGTTGGCAAGATCTACTACTCAACGACTTTTTTACTTCAAACATGAGGAGTATTGCCTTCTGGCTTCCTCTATGGCTAGTGAAATATAGCATCTAATGGATGATGCTCATCAAAAGAGGGACTTGTCTCATATAAAATCTCATCTACATCCAGCACTGGGCCTTAGATCAGATCATTGTACAGACTTTTGACCTGACGGATTCTTTTAACTATCATATGGAAACATGACTTGTGGAGAGGCAAAAATAACAGTGATAATTTATAAATGAGCCAGACATTGTGTCATTTCCTACTGGAGTCAGAACTAGCCATAGTGATTCACAGTTACTATGAAGCCATAGAAACTCAGGAAGACCCATACACTATATGAGATACGGCAGCCACCTTGTCAGTAGAACAGGTTGCTTGGAACATACCATATTGCTGCTTTCTCCCATATGAAGCCACATTTAAGATGTCGGTCCTAAACACCTGAAGCTTTCTATCAGTTGAGATGCAGATGCTTCAAGTACTATCTTTGTATATCAGTTTCCGTGGTAGTTGTTACCCTGAAATTACAAAGCCATTGGCTATTTTATTCCCATAAAGAAGAAAAAGAGGTCATTATATGTGGACTATAACATCCTCACTCTCTTAATTTGATTTTCTCACAGAAAGAACTTTACCTGGGACACTTGGAAAGTGCTCTGGGAAAGACTGGAGCACTCTTCTTGCAGTCTCAGAGTTAGGACTGGGCCCAATAACAGATGATCTTCCACTGGTATGAAGCAATTCTTCCTCCTCCAAACATGAGACTTTGTATTAAATGGTCAAAATGACCCTCTGCCCTTAGATGGTAGTACCCCATAATGTTATTTATGGACCTTGAAAGAATAGAAGATATACTCTGAAAAATATCTTTGAGATTAATTTTAGAAGAATTTAATAAGATAAATCATGAGGACAGCATCTCTCTGCTCCATTTAGAACTGAATGTTTAGGAACCAGCCATGACAAAGAACTGCATCTCCATGTTAAATACAAACACTGTTCAGGCACTATCTGGCTTCCACATGCCTTTTAGGCTGAAGAGCATTTTTTTCCTTTTGCAGAATGAAAAGAACAACCTAAAATGTCAAATTGCTAAGCAAAGTGAAGGAGATTGTTACCTGAGTTACTTTGACACATTCATATTTATGCTAAGTTAGCTCTGGTAGACCGAACTATCATTTTGCTTTTGAACTGTGCCATATCAGCATTTCCATGTCTGCAACATGTGCAGGACAGAATCTTTCTCCTAAAAAACAGGAGGAGTCAAAAAAACCTCTAACAGTCTTTGCCCCTTAATGTTCTTTCATTATTAACTTGGCCCTGTCTGACTTTTACAGCCATGGTGTTGAGCTTGATTCTTTTGTCGTCCTTCTTTATTTACTTCTCCAACAGTAGTTACTCATTGCCAGAAATTACACATGCTGGGCAGATGCAGAATCCAGATATTATTGTGAGTTTTATTTCTCCAGGATTGCTATCTGATTTCACCTTTTGCTCCTTAAAGTTGTTTGTTTGAAAGCCTTTCTAGTGCCCTTTTTGGCTGGCATCACAGCTTTGAAAGTGCAATTTCATGTACTAGCTTCTGGGGTGAGATGAAAAGCATCTGAATGCTGTGACTCGAGATTATATCTGAAAAAAAAAATGTGTAACTGAACTCTCTGCTTAAACTCTTCAGGAGCAGCCATTTTAGGATCTGCTCCTGTTTGTACTATAATTAAAACATAATTTTACTCCTAATTTTTGGGAAGCAGGATGATCCCTGCATAGTCTACTTTCAAAATCTGGGGACATCACTTTCTAATTTAAACAAACTTCAGAGAAACCTAATTCTGAAGGATGGGCATAGAGGAATTTAACCAAGAACCTTAGTAATCTCCAATTCTGTTCTTTCCTTCATGGGCTCTGAAACAGGCTAAGCAAGACATATCAGTATTCTGTCACACAGCATTCATGGCTGTAGTGCAAGACTATCATTAGTGTGCAGCACAGATGAATAAACCATGCTGTTCCAGAGTAAGCCCAATTCTGCAATGATCTTTAAGTCTCATTGATTTTGACAGAGCTATTTAAACTTATGCTGGGCACATGCTTGAGTATCTTGCTAAATTAAAACTTTAAGCCACTACATTTACCCGTTGCTTTCTTTTATCCTTGCATAAAAACACAAAACCTCTTCCATCTGATAATTGAGCATAATTTTTAAGACACAAACATCTGGGACAGTTTTTATTATACATGTATCGTTAAGCAATTCAGTGACTGGAGTATTACACAGTTATCCTAGGCTGTTAATAGGTTTATTCAGCTGGTACCAAACCCTACACATTACTCTGTACTAACTTCACTACTGCTGAGTGAGTATCATAAATCATTCATCCCTACCATTGTCTAAATGATAAATGACTCTTCTCCAAGATGATGTTCTGAAGCAGGAGTGAGAAGCTGAACCTCCTCACTGTATCCAGATGGATCTGGAAAATGTTACAGCAAGGTACACCTGGAAAGGGGTTATATGCAGAGGTGTGAGGAATGACTAAGGTAAATATTGCATTGCCTAATCCTTCTGATGCAATCTGGTAAGAATGCATAAACTATTTGAACAACAGTGCTTTGAAATTTATTATTATTAATGAAATGTACTTATATTGGTAAAAGAATGTAATTTTGAACTTTCTGGATTTGTTTTATTACAATAAGTGGTGTAACCACAGGTGAATACTATTGAATTTGTCATATGATGAGTGAATCAAAGATACCGAGAGGTCAATTTCTAGCCAAAAGTGATGTTAGCTCTCCTGATTCCCTATACAACCACTAAATATTGAAATATTTTTATTTAATATTGAGAACTCTGTTCTCAAGACCCCCACTGCAGCAATCAAAGTAAAATTAGAGGTGCCTTGAGGAGGCAAGTGAGGATCACCCTCCTAGCCCCCAACCTCTCCCAAAGGACAAGGAATCCTGGAGAGACAGTGTGGGCAGATGTGGTCTTCTGTTTCCTAAGAGGGCAATCATTTCTGAATACTTTACCTCTCATGGGTGTTAATTTTTGCCTTGTTCTAGTAGAAAATACTTTAACCTAAAATTAAATTATCACAATATTTTGTTTTATGCAAATTAGGTAAGATAGCTGACATAAAACTTGGTTTGGGTTCTGGTAGCTCTCTTTAGTGAGACTGAGTCATCACCATCAGCCTCAAGAGCAAAGCTATCAAACATTTCATTATAAAGTCTCTTTTTTTAATTAAAAATGTACTTCCCATTTACCCCCCCCCCTTTTAGTTCATTAATTTTCATAGAAATAAACTTAATTTGAATGTCAAACAGGTTTTTTTTTTTCCTCTTTTCCCCTTCTCTTTTTTACCTCCTCGTATAAGCAATTGTTTTCTACAATCTTTCTTCTACTCCTTTATTTTTACACACACTTCTTTGTTGTGCCAGGAATTTTTCAGCAATTCCATACCTTTGGAAAAATATGTGAGTGCAGATCTGATAACTGTTTCAGAATTGGAGCAAGTCTGAATAGTTGTAGAGTAGCAAAGAAGAAAAGTAGCTGGAAAACAAAACAAAACAAAACAAAAAACAACCAACCCAAAATAAACCCCTGAACTTTGTTAATTTTTTACAATCAATGGAAAAAAAAAGTAGAAACAGGAAAAAATAACTACTTGAATATTCTTTTCTGAAAGGTCACAAACATGTGGGTGGAAAAAACTGAAGTCTCCACTCTTAAGCCTTCAGAATCACAGAAACTTCAGAATGGCAATACATTTTGCAAAATTATTTTTCCATTATTTAAACCAGGTAAGAACTTAATGTTCAGTTCTAGGACAAAAACTCACATCAACCACTGTTGTAATAATATTTAATGCTTAAAGAACATGTATGAACCATACTATGATTTATACCTTATTATGTGAAGAAAAGTTAATAGGATGTTGGGGCAATTGTCAGGGAATTGGTATGATACCTTTTGTGTAGCTTGCCAGCAGAACTTAAGACTTCAGTTGATGTATTAAAATACTCTAAATCATAGAGATACAGCACTAAGCTGAATGGTCCCTATCCAATTAAAAAAAACCCACTTGCCCAAACACATATTAATAGAAAAAATAATATTGCTTGTGTTCAGTCACAAAATGTCATTTCTTAGTGAGTACAGATTCATGCAAGATGGGCAACTGTCAAATCTGGAGTTTAGATTTCCTCAAATTTTGCACTGTTTGAAATCCAGAACCAAATCTGAATTGCACAGTTCAAGTCTAATAAAATAGGCACAGGTGCTGTCCGTGGACCTTACAGAAATCAGTGGAAGTTTTAGTATGTTCTCTAATGGAGAAAAAATTTCACTCCAAGATGCACTTAGAATCAGGGAGCCTCAGTGTATTGAAGTCACACAAAAATAAAACTGTGAGCAACTGAATCGGTCCACAGTTGGAGAAATGGATACAGAATTAAAGGTCCTATTAACTTTGCCACTAAAGTCCAAAGGATATGTGTGTAGACTACATCTGTCACACTCAGTCTTTTCTAGATGAAAGAACACCAGGATTAAGCTAAATTTGAGAAAGCTACATGTATATGTGATGGCAGGAATGCCTCTAATCATGCATTTTCATTGCCAAAAGGACTTTGGATTTCTGCCATTTCAGAAGGGTCATCAGGCAGTAGTATCCCATAAGGACAAACTGAAAACTCATGTAACAGAATTATAATAATATGTTAGCAGTTATTTATCATTATTTCTGCTAGGAATTCACAGCAAAACAATTTTTAATACAATGTATAACACAAAAAATCCATGGAAAAATGCTAAAAGATCAGTCTAGAAATCAAAACAAAATGAGTCTGGCTTCTGGGGCAAATAACTTTGTCTGTAATCTTCTTTCTGTCTTGTAAATAATAAACATAATTCTAACACTTGTAGGATTTGGATTCCTGTTGATATAGAGCTCTAACAGCAAGCCATGTGTGACTCCAGTATGACATGATAATATTTTGTCAGCTCATCAGTTGGACCTTTATACTGGAAATACCTGGCTCAGTCACTATGTGGGAAATCATGCCAAGGCATGAAAATTATGTGATTCTTTTAAAGAGAAAAGTTGTTTAAAATGTCCTGTCCTGGTTTATAGGCCAAATTCTTGCACTAAACTATCCAAGAATAATTACAATACTTTGGAGCTATTGGAAGGCAGATAAGCTGAAATCATATTTATTTTTAAATGTTATACTATATAAAAAGCATTATACATTTCAGTAATGTTGACACATTCCTGTTTGTTTTGAGTAATGCCTTCTGCAAATTACTTTGTAAATGCTAATTGATGGGATGTTTTGAAATCAGTCAGAGCCAGTGAACCTGGCAGGCAGCTTCAAGCTGCCTGCATGTTCATTTAACAACATTTTGTGACAATGTATGTTGTGCCAGAGCATTTTGTTGGGAACACAACTATTCATCCTATCAACCTAGCTCAATGTAATAGCTAACAACCAGTATTAACACCGTGCAGAACCACAGCTGTTGTAGCCAGCATGTGACAGGACCCCAGCTCGGTCAGTGTTAGCATGGAGCTGTGTCATTTCCTGATCTGTCCCCAGAAGCACTGTTCCGACAAAAGGAGGCATGGATGGTAATTGCCCAGCTCTGAATGATTACACAACTGATTTGCACTGGAAAAACAAGGAAGCATAGATAGTTACCACACAGGGGGTCCTACCTGAAAGTACTGCTAATGAGACCTGACCTACATCTGCCCTACCCAGTGACTTAGGTATGTGCTGAGAGAAGCAGGTAGTGCAATTATGTAGAATGAAAAGGACTTCTCTTTCTTCTTCTTATCCTCTTCCTCCTCCTCCTCCTCCCTCTTTTCTTCTTCAAATGTCAAAGAAACACCAGTAGCAAAATACACCTAAATATGGCTAAAACTATCTGCTCTTTCACACTCATAGAAATGAATTATTTTTTGGTTGTGTTTTCCTATATTGAAATTAAACTACTAGGGAGTGGAGAAGTATGTTTTCTTTTGTCTATTAAATATACAGTGGACTAAATCAATATTTCCTTGTACAGATAGGCATGAAATCAATAGTACACGTCACATAAATAACCTTAGTAGGATCTGGCATTCAATCTTCTATACAGGTAAAACAAAATTCACCTATGAGTAGTGTGGTTCAGCAGAATACACTCTGCAACTGTTCCATGCCTGCATCTGCCTTTGAAAAAAAAGGGATGTGCTCACTGGAAGTAGCAGAAAATTTCCTCTATAAAAGGTAGTTCTCTCTCACTTTCCTATAGTCTTACTGAAATTAATGGAAAGTACACATATGTAAATGATAGAATACTTTCACTACAGCACCACAAGGATGAATATCTTTTGAATAAGAGAGGAAGATTAACTCTCCCAGTCAAAATATGGTATTTAATTTAAAGCAGCCACAATTTATAAAGTATGCTAAAATTTGTTGGGTTTTTTTGTTTAGTTTTGGGGTTTTTTTCCCTCAGTCATTTTAAACTGATTTTTTTTTTTTCCTTTTTGCTTTTCTAAAGAACAATCCAGCTAAGGATATTTACAAGAATGATTACTCAACACATCATTACCACGTTATAGATTTTCAGCTGAGAGCTAATGCAGAATTTATTTTCCAAGAATAAGACAGTTTCCCTAGTGATGATAATCCTGCAGAAGCTCTTTGTGTCACACTGTCACCCACTCAGGCACATAAAGTCTTAGGACTGAGGACAGGATCTCTCTCTCAAATGACTGGTCTGGACTGTAGTGTACATTCTAAGCCTTCAGGTTTCAAGCTGACAGATATATCTTGCAGTGCACCTCACACCAACCTTGAGTAGTAACACAGGAGCAAGTGCAAGCATCTAAAATGGTGTTACTGTTTGGGAATTAACTGTAGATCTTGAATAATGTTGGCATTAGCAATTTTTTAGGCAGAGAAGGTCATCTTTTGAGGCATTAAATAGCTGTGGTTGTTAAAAGGAGTGACTAAATTAACTTTGAGTCTCAAGCGTAAATGGGTTGGAATTAGTCTTCTGGGAGGTTTATGCAGTGTGAGTTACTTAGGTTACAGAGGTTTAGTATCGTTTTAATTTTTATGACAAAAACTGCAGTACCAGGTGCATATAGGCCAGGATTTGTCAGCCTGGAAAAGTGATGACAGAGTGGTGATAACAGAATTCTGTGAGCAGCAGTGGAAAGTGAGAAAATGTGTAGGAAGTGATTGTTTATAATTCCTTGCAATACCAAAAAAAAAAAAAAAAAAAAAAAAAGTTTTAAGAGAGAGTAAAATTAAACTCTGGAATACATTGTTTTAGGATAATTATGGACAACAAGTAAAATTGGATTAGATAGGAATTAGAAAACTTAAAGGAAAAAAATCCATGCAGCACAAGGTTATTATTTTAGATGGGAAAGATTTTGTTACTGAAATGGTGTTTACATACACTATGTTAATAAAGAAAATATCCTTTCTATTTGTAACTTGATTATAGCTGTTGCTAAAATTGCTTCACACTTCATATAGATATTTTTGTATCATACTTTTTTATAGATCATGATTTTTAATATGTAACAGAAAATATTTCTTAAAATTGCCTTTTCAGGACAGGTTTCTTTTTTTCTTTCTTCATTTTTCATTTTTGCTATGGAACGTAAAGAGAATAATATTTTTTATTCTTTCTTCCACATATTTTTTACCATTTTATTCCCTGTTGTCCTGGTTTCAGCTGGGATAGAGTTAATTTTCTTCCTGGTAGCTGGTGTAATGATGTGTTTTGGATTAGGATGAGACTAATGTTGATAAAACTGGGATGCTTTACTTGTTGATGAGCAATGCTTACTCTAAGTCAGCTTCTCTCACTTTTCAGCTTCTCATACTGCCCTGCCAGCGAGGAAGCTGGGGGTGCACAAGAAGATAGAAGAGGACACAGTCAGGACAGCTGACCCATGGAATATTGCATACAATGTGGCATCATGCTGAACAATGAAACTGGGAGGAGTTGGCCAGAAGGTGGTGGCCCGCTGCTTGGGGACTGGCTGAGCATTTGTCAGTGGGTGGTGAGTAACTGCATTGTGCATCACCTGTTTTGTATATTCTTTTATCAGTATTATTATTTTCCCTTCCTTTCTGTCCTATTAAACTGTCTTTATCTCAACCCATGAGTTTTACCTTTTTTTTCCCTTCTCTCCCCCCTCCCACTGGCAAGGAGTGAGTGAATGGCTGGGTGGTGTCTAGCTGCCTGCCAAGTTAAACCACAACACCTGTTTTCTTAGTTTTGGTTTCATTTGGGTTTGGTTCAGGCTTTTTGGCAATTTGATGTTTTTACAAAGATTTGTAACTGGGTAAAAGCTACCAGAAGGCAAGAAAACAAGGTTGGGGTGTCTTTTTAGAAAACTGAATAAAATAATAACAGAAAAGAAATATAATGGTATTGATGTCAGGGGAAAGTCCTAGTGGACCATTCCTAACTGTTTTCAGAAGAGAGGTGCCTGCATCCTAACTCAATCAGCTGTTGACAGAGAAGCAGTGGAAAGACAGACACAGACAAAGAATCCCCAGAGAAAGATGATAACAGTCTGTGGCCTGACAGGGTCCTGATGTCAGTCTCTCAGCCTTTAAACCTCTCGCAATGTAGCTACTCATTATTAAACGGGTTGCTCAGAAGAGACAGAGGAGGAACTCAAGGACTGGGCCACAGGAGCCAGAAACACCATGATTAATGATGTTCTGCAGACATGTAAAAGCAAACACACTCCACGTTCACTGCATCAAACTCTGCTGCAGTCTAACAATGAATCCTTAATTGTTGTCTTGGCATATGGCACACGGATTTTCTTCTAAAAATCATTTTATATTTAAATTCCTGGTAAACCTTTTATTCAGATCAGAGTGAACTAAGCAGAGAAGTTTGTCCTGGGGAAAGAAAGAAATAACTTTGAGCAAAATGGCTGGAGAAGTGGTGGAGGAGAAGGGTCCATCTGGAACAAAGACTAAATACCACGCTGTTGCCAACTACACCACTTGAATCTTTTGAGGAGTAGAGAAGTGAGAGAACAGTGAACTTCACATATGCCCCGTCTAAGGAGGTCATCTTCCTGCCACAGAAGATTTGCCTCTGGCAAGAGCAAAGTGTTCTTCTGAGGCAAGTGTGAAGGGTAAGTCTAGAAGTGGCAGGGCAGAAGCCGAAGAGCTCTCCTGACCCTCAGCCAGTAGACCTATCCTTCTGATACCCAACTACAACAACCCTGCTGCAGAGCTAGGTAGAGGCATGGTCTGATTTGCTGCTCCAGAGTTAGGAGAAAGAAGTTTTATTTTATACTTATATTCACCCTTCCCAGAAAACAGAAATGTCAAAAGTCTCTCATTTTTTCTGTCATTTCAGCAGTCACATGTCAACAAGTCTGCTGACGGTGTTCATGGTAGAAAATGAACTTTGCTGTTTTCCTCTCAGGATCTTTTCCAGGTTGGCTATTTCACTGTAATTTTAAGGTATCTGGGTGGTTCCTTTTGGAAGACTAAATTGACAGCCCTATTGAACAGCTGTTTTTACCTTTCACCAGCCTAGCTCTTGGAGCCACCACCACTACAAGGAGCAATTCCAGTGAATAAGTTTAACAGAGAAAGCTCTAAAATATTCTGAAAACAATCTAGATGCAGAATAGTTAGTTGATAAACTTTCAACTGAAGGCTTATTGATTGCATATCTCAAGCTATTAGAGTCCTGGTTAAAGAATAAAGAAAAAACCTGCTATATTCAGAACAGGTTTTCTTAAAGCCCTTGGTTTTCTTCTGGGATATTTTGTCCAAAGATTGCTTTCAGGGTCTCTATTCTATTGTTTCACCGTGAAAGTTTTTCCTAGAATAGCAAAATTTTGCATTGCTCTGCCAAAGACACAAAGGTTAAGAGAGTCTCTGAGGTCTGATCACAGAACTGACACCGAGTGACCCTGATGGTGGGGTCAGGTACAGTTGGAATGGGATGGAGGAAGTACAAAGTACAGTTCTACCAGAAGATGTGACCAAATGCTCACCTCAGAGGATGTTATTAATGGGAAGGCTGTAACTCTAGTGAAGCTGTAAATGTAGGTAGCTTCAGGCAGCAAAGGTGGTCTCTCACTACATTTAAACGGGAGATGCTCATTTCTCTGTTTCTTCAAAGTGCATGCTTTGTTTTGGCACCTGCTTTCCTCTTGGACTGAACAGGCATTCAGGATTGACCTTCCAGGCATACTGAGAGATCTGCCTAAGCCTCGGGAGGGTTGTGACATGGTCTGGAATTTACTGGTTAAGGTAATTACACTTTAGGATTGATTTAATCTCAGGCTCATTGGTTTCTCATACTCATTTGTGGGAGAATAAAACAAATGTCTTTTTATTCTATGCTGCTTTTCTCTAGCAGTACAGAAAAGCACTTACAAAACAGAAAAGATCTATTTTCTTATTAATGGAAATAAGTAAAGAATTGGTCAAAAGGCAAAATTTACAATCTGTAAACCAGTATTTGCAGAACAAAGTGAAATACCAACCAGTCTTGCTATAGACATCAATTTTCCATCCAGCACTCTTTAGCGAACATAAAATCCAGTGGCCACATCTATCTCATCAAATGATAACTCAGAGCTGTAATCAGAGGTTCTGCCTGAGTAGCACCTGGAGGCACACAAAGCATTTATCTGACATGTGTCATCAGAACCTCTCATTTACCACACACACACACAGAGTAAAAAGCATTCATTAAACAAATAAGGGTAGAAATGTGAAGATTTATTCTGGAGACTGTTGAAAGCCTAACAGGAAAGCAGATTTTATTCTTATCAGCTGGGAAAACAATTACAAAACATAATCTTGTTTTGCCTGGCTTGCATTTTGCTCTCTTTCTTTTCATTTTTAAGATGATACCAGCTTTGACTTCTGTGCAACTTTTTCATTTGTTTCACAGTCCATTTTTTCAGAAATTCTTTCACTGGTACCTACCTTCATGTCACTTTCAATTTCAGAGTTGATAATTAAAATCTATTGGCACCAATACAACTAAATGGCATGTTGACTACTATTCCTTCTGGTTCTTAGTACTCTATCAGATAAATTTCACAGTCCAAACAGAGAATATTCAGTTAAGTGAATCTTTTTACAGCAGACTGAAAGAAATGTATTGCTAGGAATGTCACTGTAACAATATATATACTGTAAAACTAAAGCTCTATTTAAAACTGAGAATAATTTTCAACCAAGACCAAAGGTAAACAGAAAAATTCAGTGAATGATAGTTGTACATAATTTGAACCTCTGGAAAGTATTTCTCGGATTACGGACAATGAAATTGCAAAGTAGATAAGACAATCACTTGAATCAGTAAGGGCCCATTTGAAAAGCTTGTTCCTACTCCCTTGGCATGTATTGCCATCAGCAAAAGCAAAAGCAGGACCTAGTGTGCCTCAATGTGCAGTTCATTGCACAGGGGTGTTCACAGCGTCACGTGCCTATCCACATCCAGAGCAGAATAATAAACTTGAGTGTAGGGAAAGCTCCAGCAATGTAGGTTGAATTCCTTTTTATCTTAAATCTGATGGGCAAGGCTATGCATTTAAGATGCATGCCTGATAGTGACCGACTGCACACTGGTATCAGTGAGAGAGGCATGGGCTGTACAAACTGGAGGTGGACTCCAAACACTGCTGTAGGACTGCTATACCCTGGTGGTGTTCTGCTGAGGTCACTGATGGTATATATCCTCACTGGTACCAGTATAAAAAAAGATGAGAATCAGCTTTGCTATTAAAAAAAAAAAAAAAAAATTGCATTATAAATTTACGAGTTAAAAAAAGGAGGAAAAAGACTGGAGACCTCAGTCTGGCCTTGCTATGCTGAGAATGGATTAAAGTTTCACTTACGATGCAGATGTTCCTCATTCTGCCACAAGCCTGATGGCCTATTGATGACAAATACTGTTTTCAGTGGTTTGCCAACCCTCAGAGTAAACTAAGACTGAAAGCATTTGGCTATGCATCTGAACATCACATGGATCTATAAAATGTCCAGCCTTTTTTGACTGTTAATCTAATTCTTATGTGTTAGGATGAAAACAGACTTGCAAGTCATGTTTCAGTGCCTGAGTGATTCCCACTGCCAGCAGCAAATAGGTCTTAGGCTGGTATATTTTCCACTCTAAAAGGTCAAAGTTTGAGGGTAGAGAAGTTAGCATTGACTTTTTGTGCTGATATGGGAGATAACCTTTAGGAATTCTTAGCAGGTACTTTTAAGTCTTGAAGCTATGCCAGTGTACAGCTAACAGGTGGAGAATGGTAATGAGTAAATGCCATGATGACAGATAGCAAAACCAGACACATCAGAATGAGAACATCTGTCAGCCATGTATTGAATCCTGAGAGATCTTATGCAGTAAAATGAGGTGCTTACCATATAGGTAAGGAGGTGTCATACAGGAGATGTCAACTCGGGACAATTGTCTGTGGTGTGTGGTTATCCCCAGTGTACATAACAAGCTTTGCATTTCAAAACAGTAGGCTTGCAGTTGTTGGGAGGGGTGGGATCCCAGGTCATCTTCAGTACAAATTATATACTAACTGAAAGAAATCGTTGATTGCTTGGGGTGAGCCAAATTTCTTGATAATATAATATGAAGTCTGTTGGCATAGGCCTGGTACCTTCAGACACCAATGGAACTGACACAGCTCAAGGTTGCTGGAGCTCCTTCCCTATAAAAGAAGCAGTATAGGCAGTTCTGGCACTCAATACCTCCCTGTCCTGCCAAATTCCTCTTATGTCGTTTCATATTCATAATGCCCAAATAACTTTCTTGAGCTTTTTGGAATATCCAGGGTAGGAAGGGATGCTGAAAAGATGGTCTGTTGAGTACAAGAAAACAGAGATCTGCCTTAACATGGAGAAATTACCTGCTTTATTTGATCAATTGTTGTGTTTTTAAAACAGCAGACTCTAAAGTTTTGTTTCATCTTATTAGAATATGCATTTATCTGCAGAAAATCTTAGCTACCATGAGGACTGTGTTCAAACATACAGTTGATCATCCTTCTTTCTTAAAATGCTTTGAGTCATTTCTAGGTCAGACAGATGGATTATTTCATTCATTTATTCATGAAAGAAGAATGACTTTGATCACAGCTAAATAGGTCTGATTCAAAATACTGGGCAGTAACCAAAAACTATACAACGAGGAATTGATTCTACATTTTTTAAATAGGCGCTTTTTTTTTTCCATTCTTTTTTGTCTCAGCCCTGAACAGAGATAGGAGGACTATCTATAAATTAGTTCTGAATTGTTGATGGTCACTACCATCACTCTGTGCAAGTTGAAAATGTGAGGAACTGCTTAAATTTACAGCACTGACAAAAGATTCTCCTGGGGGGACATTCTCCCTGCCACTTTCTCCCCGGACCACAGTGAGAACGAGTGGTATTGTTACAGCCAGGTAATAGCAGAAGTTGTTGTGAGGTACCGAATTTACCTCTGGCACTTCATAGCAGTGGAGCTCCTTTCTGAAAAGAAAAAACAGATTATATCTATCTTAACAGTGTGAATCACCAGAGTGCACCCAGCCCTTGATCCTACAGCAGAATAGTCCAGTCCATAGCACTGTTATGTACACTTTATTGTATCTGTACATTTTCTTTGAGGAGTGTTAAAAACACAGATTTCTACCTACACTATGAAACTTAGTGAAGGAATTCTAGTACAAAATGATTACATGACAGCTTCCTTACTTAAGAGGACTATTCAGGTCTTGGATTTCTCCCCCATTCTGACTTTTAAGTAATTTTGGATAACCTGACTTGGAAATAAGAATGTGTTATATCACCTTTTTAATTTTTGGCACCGTATATTACTGTTATTTTTGGGTATCTACTGGAAGGGCAATATAGCAGGGTGCAAGGAACCACTGAATTTCTGGGGTTTAGATACAATTCCTTAATACAGATGCTGGATGGATCAAGCACTGGAGGTGCCTCTGCTGAATTCCTTACTCGTGGATAAGGAAATACTGTTTGAAGATGTGATACTCAATGACAATCTTAGCCGCGAGCACCATGATAGAGCTTAAGATGCTTTCGAGATGGGCAAGAAGAGGGAAACCAGAAAGCTACCTGCTGGTCAGACTAACCTGTCTCATGGAAGTTTATTGAGCAAATTCTCCTGCAAACTATGTCCAGGCACATGAAAGCCTACTACACTTTATCCCATAGTATCTTTCTAGGAACTCACTGAGTCATAGATAAGAGGTGGACTACTAGATGGGGAACAATGGCTGGATCACCAGGCTCTGAAGTTTGTGCTCAATAGTACAAAGTCCAACTGATGGGCAGCCACTAGTCATGTCCTACAAAAGGGACCTGGTGCCAGTACCAGGATCAGTGCTGGTTAATGCCTACTAATGACCTAGGTAAGGAGACAGCATATACCCTCAGCAAATTTGCAGCTTACGGTACATTGGTGGACAGATGGGGAGGTGGAGGAAGGCAGTCAATGCACTGGTGAGCAAGGCAGACACTTGGATGGGCCTCATCAGGCTGCCAGAAACATCTTTTTGCTCTAGAGCATGAAATGCAGAGTCCTGAGACTCTGTAATGCAGGTGCTGCAGAGTCCTAGGGCTGGGGCTAGGCTCTGCAGGAAAGGACTTTCAAGAGTGGAAAAGGCATGAATAGTGAGCCCTTGATATGATGGAGGTTCATCCCATGCTGGGCAGTATTATCATGCTATGGCCAGTTCAAGGAAAGGGATTCTTGACTGCTGCTTGGCACTTTGAGACCATGCCTGGACAACTGTGCCTGCTTTTGGGTTCCTCAGTACAGACTGAAAGACAAAAAAATGGGGAAGTCTCACAAAGGGTACAACAGGATGATTAAGGTGACATACAAACAGAGACAAAGGACCTACGTTTATTTGGCTTGATGGAAAGAAGGCTGCAGAAGGATCTAATTCCAGTCTTCATTTACAGAGGAGGAAGCTCTGTGGTCTTTTGGAGGTGCACAGGGAGAGGTTGAGAAGGTATAAATGAGTTTCAGGAAAAAGGATATAGGCATGAAACTGTTATTTCTAAACCACTAGTGACACCTAGTTTCCAAGAAAAATACTGGTAGCTACATTAGCTTTGCAACTTTGAAAAATGCATCAGGTTGCATTTATGATACTACAAGTTCAGCAAGTTGAAGGTTCTGGATAGCCTAAGTTCAAACTAATAGACCTTGACAATGAAATATTGGATCTCTGCTCCAATAAAGGACACAGAGTTTGCAGGTGTGGCTTCTCAGGAGAAGGCACTGACACTGTAATATATCAGAGACATTTCCATATCTGTGTCTGTGCTGTCAGGCTAAATGATTAATTTCTCATTAAGGACTGACTCCCTGATTGTCCACACTCCGTAAATTTTGATGTGCACTGAGCCAGCTTTTGGGGTGCTGCTATGTGTCTCCTCAGGTCAGAAATCTTGGACTTCAGTGGGAGCATCTTAATCACATGCAAGTCCTACCCTCACAGGCCAGAAGGATGCGACTGAGCTGGGTCTGGCTTGAGCTGCTGTGCTTACAGTACTCTGAAGACGCTGGTATCCCAGGAAGGCCATGAGCCTCCTTTCCCTCACGCTGGCCCCAGTTCAAGTTAAAGCAAAAGCAATGCAAGCTCTGGCCTTAAAGGACTGTCCAGGAAAAAAGTTGGATTATCCTTTCTGAGACAGGAGCAAATCACTGGCAAGCATATTGTTTTGGAAATTCTGTTTATTGGGACAGAAAGTCACAGGTATGTGACACAGCTTACAAGTTCTGACAGCTGGAAGAGGGGAGACGGTCAGACGACAATGCCTATAGTAAGGCACACTCAGCTCTGCTAGAGCACTTTCAGCTACAGCATCCCTACTTTGCTTCCAAACTTTCCTGCCCCTGTTCACCATTTCCTAAGAGAAATAAGAACTCCACTTCCAAAGAAATGAGGGGCTTCTACTCTAACTGGGCAGCAGCTGTGGCCAGATGTGACAGGCGAGTCACCTAGCAATAAAGCATATGGTGGCCAGGACCACCACCAGACAACAACAGCATGTCTGGTCATCACTTTATAGACCACATTTGTCTGAAGAAAGACGGCCTTTCCGTTGCATTCACAGCTGACTCCTGCATACAACTGCTTATCCATCACCAAGTCTGACTACATTTTGAGTCAGATAGGACAAAACAATGGCTCAGAATAAAAGTACAGCAGAGGACCTGTCACTTAACAACCACTGGCAAAATTACTGTGCTTGAGTCATGTTCCTGAAGATGTTGCAAGAGAAAACTAAGAACCCCTACTGCCTGTAAAATCTTCCTTTCAACATATTGTCTCCTCATTTATTGTTTTTCCCTCAAAAAGCAGGCTCAACATTTTTTTGGTGGTGAACAAATAAACATGCCTTGGGAACAGCCACCTAGCACTCTGGCAATTCCAAGGTTTGCTTTCAGTGTAAGAAAGAGAGAAGAGCTAGTATGTATAAAAAAAAAAAGCATGGATTTTATCTATGGACACCCCCCCCCCCACCACCGCCCCCGCCACCCACCACCGCCCCGCACCACTAACGGACGACCCATGAGGGCGATGTAT
>JANIJG010018084.1:0-34108 GCA_024611175.1 Megaceryle torquata
AGAAACAAAAGCAGATAAAATGATTAAATAATTAAATAATAATTAACTATAAGTTCTAATATTTAATATTCAATTTAATACATATATTTAAACTTCATTACCCCAGGCTCTGAATGTTTTTGGTAGCAGCACTGTGACCCACACGGACTCTCATGGTGAAAAACTGTACCAGATGTTGCATTCAAGGAACTAACTAGGTACCGAAACTACACAGTGAACTAGATCACTAGATGCAATCTGTTAACATAGCATAAGCATCCCTCCTTCTTCCATTAGTACTTTGCTTGCAAGTCCTGTAGAAGAGATCACAGCAAAAGACTTTCTCTTTTGACTCATCTGTTTTTTAATTTTATAACTGGTATTATTTTTGTGATTGCTTTGCAGTGTTTCACTGATCATTTCAGATAGTACTATTTTCAGAAGTTCAGTAATTTGTTCTTGGTGTTGTTGGTTTCTAAAGGGACAAGTTCCATAATAATGCAAAGTCCAGTGATCACATTTACATTTTGGTCAAAAAATTAAGTGATTATTTCAAGGCTTGCAATTTTTATTTCTGTTTTGGAGTCTTGGATGAGTAGATACATGAATGCATTGGTTGGGGGTCATCTGAAAATGAAGGGGAAACTATGTTTCTGTAGATGTAATATCTAAACTAGACTGACATCAATAACAATGACAAGCTTGGGCCCTTGGAAATAGCAATTAACAGAAATAGTACATCTGTAGTTTAATAGATTTAACTAGTTTTGTAATTTCTAAGCAATGGTGAGAACAGTCAAATGAACAGATGAACAGTTCATACTAGGGTACAGTAAGTAAACAAAGAAATGCAGACTTGCAGATGTATCATACAACACAACAGTATATGCTGTATGAAGGGAAAGCAGATCTCAGGGTCTTTAGATTTAAAACTGTTGGACAGCTGTCAAATGTCTGATTGCTTTGCCAGCAGTATGCCAGTGCTACAGCCCTTGCCTAACTGTATAAGCCAATGTATTTCCCTAGATAAATCAGTTTATGACAGTTTGAAGAATCAGCTAGAAGAACTTAAACAACTAATTTTTTCATAATGAAGAGCTCCATAAAAAATTAGTTCCCAAGTTATGCTTCAGGTTACTTAAAAGCTATAGTAAAATGGACAGTATAAAGAAAAAATGTGGTATGTGTATTTTATACAGGTACTTTAATGAAGTTGTCTGTAAGAACACATGAAATACTTCACAAAGAACAATGAAAAATACCACAGGCACATCTCATTCATTTAGAATGGCTGATGGTATTCCTTCTCACTAATTTCCATTTGCCTTAGTCTCGTGCTGTGGTTGTTCAGCAGCTGAACAGCAGCTGAATTCAGGCACAAGGAGTGAAAGACAATTGGAATTATTAACTTCTTCAGCCCTCCTACAGCCATTCCCATTCATAATTCAGAGCCCTCAGAGTAGGACTGTAAGAGGATTTATCATTTTGTTACCTTCAGTCAGTAGTATTTCAAACTACTGAAGGCTGGAAGGACTTTTACTGAATACTAAATTCCTGAACTTGTCTCTCCCTTGGTTAAGCTCTTTCTGCTATGATCATAATTTAGCAGCCCAGTTAAGAGTCAGCATAATATTCCTTCAGTTCCTAAATCCAGGCAGAGATATTATTAAAACAGCTATTTGAAAAACACAGTTTACTAAAAGACTGCATCAGATGGTGCAGTCAGGGACCTCTGTGAGGCACAGCCCCAGTCATAGCATCATGGCTACTGATAAATCCTGTCTCTGTGTGTTTTGTTAGAGTGTGTTAAATTCTGCTATTGATAACTCATAGTAATTAATCAATTGGCTGCACAGTACTGTTACTAGCCATGGACTAACAAATAAAGGAAGTATGTTCTGCCCAGGCAGAATGAACTTTGAATCTTCATAGAATCACAGAATAGTTTAGGTTGGAAAAGACCTTTAAGATCATTTTGTACAACCACAAACACAGCCCTGCCAAGTCCACTGCCAAACCATGTCCCTAAGTGCCACATCTACACATCTTTTAAATATCTCCAGGGATGGTGACTCAACTGCTTCCCTGGGCAGCCTGTTCCAATGCTTTACAACCCTTTCAGTGAAGAAATTTTTCCTAATATCCAATCTAAACTTCCCCTAGCGCAACTTGAGGCCATTTCCTTTCATCTTATCACTTGCTGCTTGGGAAAAGAGACCAACTACCACCTCGCTACAACCTCCTTTCAGGCAGTTGTAGAGAGCATTAAGGTCTCCCCTCAGCCTCCATCTTCTCCAGGCCAAACAATTGCAGTTCCTTGATCTGCTCCTCCTAAGCCTCTTACTTTAGACCCTTCACCAGCTTCATTGCCCTTCTTTGGACACACTCCAGCATCTCAACATCTTTCTTGTAGTGACGGGCCCAAGACTGAACACAACATTCAAGGTGCGGCGTCACCAGTGCCGAGTACAGGGGCATGATCCCTTTCCTAGTCCTGCTGGCCACACTATTGCTGACAGAAGCCAGGATGCTGTTGGCCTTGATGACTTTGAATTCACTTTCTTTCAATTAATGTACAAGTGATGATTAACATCTTATGCAGATGTTTTACTTTTTACCTGCTCCTTCTGGCTAGTAATTTGAGAGTAATTTCTCTCACCTCTTCGAGGCAGGTTGATCTTCCCTCTTTTTATGCTGTTTCTGTTTTGTATGGCAGGGTGGGGTTTTCTCTTCTTTGATGACCTAATTTGGAAATAGATACTAAGATAAAATTAGATGTTTTTAATCAGCTAGACGCAGTGTGAGATGGAAGAAATGTGTCTTCCTTACAGGTTAAAATTGCTCAGATTCATCACTCAGTGTTTTGGAATCAAAGCTTCCACACTTTGACCTCAACAATGCCTGGACTTTATGAACACACTCATGTGAGAACTCCTCGATGTAAATCCTGTCAGGATGTGGAAACTGTGCCAGATGTGACTCGATAAATAATTTCCCCTCCATTTTCAGGAAGATAAAAACATTTTAGTAATGTTTATTACACTGATGGAAAATCTATATAATCTCACCAAAACCACCATTGAAGATTAGTAAAATGTCACTAAATCTCATTCTCACAAATACATAAATTTAAATTACTAAAATTTTAATGTGATTACCATGTTAGCCTTGAACTTTAGGTGTCCCATCATCCATTTTAAACTCAAACCAATATGTCATTAGCTTGTGAATGAAAAGCATCTTTTACTGTGAACTGCTCCTTTTTCAATAACCCTATGTTCCGGTATGCCTCAAAACCTAGGTAAATCTTAAGAGAATGATTGCTCTTATCTGTGATTTCAGATAATAGCCAATATTAATGTCATTTATGTGACTATATAAAGTATGGTTGTCATACCATACATATGCCTATGTGCATTTGAATTAATAAAGTTTGCTGCATGAAAATGTGCTTATCTGGTGCCAGCTCTTCATCTAATCTAGCCTTTCTCTGAGTTTATTTAAATCATTAAAATAGAACAAAGCAACATCAGCCAAAAGGGGGTAATTTTCTATGAAGCTGGTAAATTGAATGGGCTCAGAGGAGGATGTGGTGGGAGACAGAGTTGGTGCAGGTATGGGGCAGGGCCTTAGAGCTGGCAATGAGGGCACAGGAAGAAGGAAATAGTAATGGTGGACTGGGAGTGAGGTCTCATCTTTTTAGTAGCAGTGAGATGCTGGATAGAGATGCTGTCTCAGATAGCCATTGAACTGTACCCAAAATGTGAACAGATTGTCAACCAGCTGTAAAAGAGAATTTCACTTCACAGTACATTAATGGCTTGTTAATTTAATTAAGTTCTGTGGCAGTTATTAGTCCAGTGAGAAGAGCGTTAACCACAGAATAAAGAAATTCTCTGCTCTTGAAATTTTGATGGATTCTTTTCTGTCTCATTTCTTTTTTTATTTTTCCTGCCTTACTACAGCCCATCCATTATACTCTGGCTACAGTCTGCATTGTGACTGACAGAGACAGACCATGAAAGTCAGCTAACAGAATCATAAGACTAGACTACAGTCACAAATATATACAAGTTTGGGATTTATATTTAGCTATAGTGATAGTGCAGTTTGCAATTTATGGCGAGCATACCCAATCCATCTTTAAATTAGCTAATCCCCCAATGGAAATTTTTTTGTTACTAAAACAATGTGCTCAGCACAAGGTAACTTAATTTTTGCCATCATGGTGAGACTGTTTCCACTGCACCAGCAGTGTACATATATGCGGATTACTTTGTAGATACGTACACTATCCACTTAGGAATCCTATTTTTCTTTTGTGAACATGGGATTATGTGTTAACATTTATATATCGCTAGCAAAATACAAACCTTTTAGGAAAAATTGGAAGTGTAGCCATTCAGAAGTCATTGCCTAGCAAGAATATGACACCTAGTGGCTAGGATGACATTGAGGAAATGTGGTGGTCCTATTAAGGAATGACCCGAATTAAATGACCCCATCCAGTAGAACAATAAATTTGATACCAGTGAAGACATTCATCTTGAAGGACTCTTTGCATGGGGCCAAAGTAATTGGATAATGGCAAGTCCTCACTTAGAGCTCAAAAATGAAGACAGTGAGATATTTTTTAAGGATTCTTTGTAAACCCCTAGTAGAATGAAGATGTCAGGCCAAGAGGGCCAGAGGGCTCCTAAAAGACAGAGACCAAAGCCCACGAAAACATTATAGATACTCACAAGATGCAACATAACTGGAGACTTTCAACATGTAAAACATAAGAATAAAGTGTGTCTAAAAAAATCTCTTTTATTAATCCCATGTTTCTTGTTACCTCTTCAGTGACAGTGTTCACAATCAGAGATACTCAGTGGTGAACAACTATACCATTAGACCCCTGGGAGCTGGACAAGACCGAGACGCAGTTTAAGAAGTCTGAGTAACACATTCTGCCCAAACTAGCTGCTATGGACTGGGGCTGCCTGCTACTCCCCACTGCAGTCTGTAGTACCTCAGTCTCTGGTGTGCTTTAGTCACTCAGTGCTTCATTGGCAATAAATAATAGAAAAACTCATCACCAGAAACCAGTATTGAATACAAACTGAACTTTTCACTCTAAAATTTTCAAATTTTAAATCTATATGTATTTCCAAATATGCTGGAAAGTGCACATTGAGTAATAAATAGCCTGATGCAAGAGGATCAATACAGCTTACCCTCTAGCAGTTGTGTTCTGTATGGGGTCTATACATTGGCTCTAAAAAGCCTCTAACACTGGGGGCTTTTTCCTGCAGTCAGTCCCCAGTTCCAGTGGACAAGCCAAAATGATGTTGCCTTGTGACCAGCTGGTTTGCACCAGTCTCATCTTACCCAGTAAGCTGTTATGAATCCACTCTTAGTAGCTTAGAGCCATTTGCTGTTAAATAATATCACGTGTGGCTACTCAGCAAACCACAGAGGCAAACTGAGCAACTCCCAACAGGTACCTTGCAAACAGTAAGGGACAGTTTCTGTAATCATTCTAGATCTGTATGCAGTGTTCACATCTGTAGGTTGACCTAATTTGCAAGAAACACTGAGGCCCTAATATTGTCTAACCAAACAAATACTTGGTGAACCTCCTTTAAAAAAACTTCCACAAACCCAGCAGGGGAATGTGGTTTGCCAGTCAGTTTCTTCAGCTGCCATCCCCACCCACTCTGCAGTCACGCTTAGCTCTTCTCAGCTACAAATGGGTGTGTGGAATTAATAGTTTCTACAAAAATCTTGGTATCAGACTGCAAAAATGCCCTCTTTTGCTTCTAGAAAGCAATGTTTGGAAATAAAACTAACCCAAGTGAAGTGCAGGGTTTCTAACTTCCACTCCAGAAGGAAATTTGGCCTCAACAGGAAGCAGCGCAGAAAGGGAAAGGCGCTGAAAACAGAAGAGGACGAAGCTCTTGGTCCATTCGAGTGTTGGTAAGGCATGGTAGTCACTGTTTCGGAAGCGTTACGGCAGAAGAGCGCAGGCGCCACAAGGACACCATCGACGGACACCGGGCCAAACCCACAGCGCCGCCAGAGCCCCAAGCCCCGCCCCGCCCACGCCGCGCTCGCCCCGAGAGTCCCCGAGGGGGGCGGGGCAGCACCGCCTACGGCAAATGGGAGGAGAAGGGGAGCAGGGCGGGGTCAGCGGCAGCCGTTGGGCCGTGGCAAGTTGGGCCAGCGCCAGCTGCCGGTGACCGCAGCCTGTCCCCCGCCCCATCCCGCCCCGCGGATGTGGAGCCGGCAGCCGGCGGTGAGTGGGGAGTGGGCGGTCGTCACCTAGCGGAAAGGGGCTTTCGGTGTCTGCGCCACCACTTGGGGAGGAGCCTCCCCCCCACGCCTGCCCACTTTGGCCGTCCCTACTGTGGCGTGGAGCCAGCGCTGAGACGCCCCTCGCCGCCCAGGCACGCTCGGCGGCAGCGTTCACGGGGGCGGGGAGGAGGCTAGGTCCGAGGGCTCTAGGCCGGGCTTGAAACCGGCCCAGCTGCCGCAGCCGGCCCGTTCCCGGTGCGGTCTCTGCCGCAGCTGTGTGCGCCCCTTCACCCTCTCCTCGCCGCCCCGGGCAGCGCTCGCGCCCGCCTCATGTGTCCCCCTTTGTGGGCTTGTGGCCGCCTCGTGCGGCCGTGGTAGGCTGCGGGTGACAGCTGCGGGAGCGCGGCCTGGCGAGAGTGGCCGCAGCTCGGCAGCGGGAGGCTGCTCCCGGGGATCGCCTCAAAGCGGCCACGGCGAGGGGTGCTGACGTTACTGGCTGCCCGGGGATGCCGGGCTGGGGTGCGCTGCCTGGGACATCGCCCAGGGTGGCCACATGGCGGCTTCCTCGCTGGGGCGTGGACTGGGGGGGTCAAAAATCTTTCTGTCTTTGTTCCCCACCCTTCTGGGCCTGTCGGAAGTTATTCCGTGCATAGGTATGAAAGAAGAGGCCACGTTACGTCCTATACGGTCTGTGCCAGGCATTGAACTCGCTGCTTCGTGGTATAAGAAATAGCAGCCGAAAGTTGGAAGAGTTCTTCATCCTTGTTCACTTCTCAGTAGTAATAAGCCTAAAAATAACGAATCTTACGTAGTCACGATTCCAAGCACAATGAATGTGATGAAATTATGTGAGCAAAGTTTATTGAGTGGTGTGCTGTTCGTGAAAAGGCTGTTTTCAGAAGATATGTTCTGTGAAGCAATATTGTTAACTAGTAATAGTTAATGACTATCTGGTGCTTTTAATTTTTAACTTTTTTAGAAATGTTTATGCAATTTTTTTATACTTTTTATTTTTTTTTCTATAAAACTGATAGAAAGTGATGCATTAAGGTGGAGTGACTCATCAAGATGGTGTAGTCAGGCATTGACAAGTCCAGTTGCAGTACCTTATCCCTGATGTTTTCCTTTGTCTGATTCATTCTACTTCTGCAAATTTGCATCTAATATTTTAAAATTATTTTTAAATACTTCATCTAATGTATTTCTTCTAAAGACCAACAGACTTGGTTTCAGAGCTGTAAGTCCAAATGCTGCAGAATAGCACACATATGAATTGGCAAGTGACACTAACTGAAAACCCCCTTCAAATTTGGCTTGGGTGCTTTTTTATTTTGCCAGTCAAAAGCAATTGACTTATTTATTATGATATGTATATGGTTACAGTAACACTTTATTTTGTAGACTATTTCATATAGTGGAGATTGATTTCTCTGTGAATCACAGAAATACAATGGTCACAAAAGCTGAACTGAATCCTTAGAGCAACTCGCTTAGAAATTAAGTCATTTCAGTTTTTGGACAGGACAGAGAAAACTGCTTAAAGACAGTGGGTAAAATCCTGCCATCAGTGAAGATAATGGCAAAAAACACTCCAACAAACCAAAACCCACCAAACTTTCCCCTCACTTTGAAATTCAGTAAATATGGTTGGGTTTTGTTTGTTTGGGTTTTGATTTTTTTTTTCTGTTGTTGTTTGGTTTTATATATATATTTAAATTGAGTAGGTTAGTTACCAGTTTTATCTTTTTGTATCAACATCTCTTAAGTCTCCTTATGAAGCATGATATAACGATCTCTGAAGAATCATTTATATAAAAGTTGTAGGCACAATGTCAGCAAGAGATTTGAGGAGTGGCTGAGGGAACTGGAGTTGTTTGGTCTGGAGAAGATGGAGGCTGAGGGGAGACCTTCCTGCTCTCTACAACTACCTGAAAGGAGGTTGTAGTGAGGTGGAGGTCAGTCTCTTTTCCCAAGTAGCAAGTGGTAGAAGGAGAAGAAATGGCCTCAAGTTGAGCCAGGGGAAGTTTAGGTTGGGTATTAGGAAAAATTTCTTCACTGAAAGGGTTGTAAAGCATTGGAACAGGCTGCCCAGCAAAGTGGTTGAGTCATTTAGAGATATTTAAAAGATGTGTAGATGTGGCACTTAGGGACATGGTTTAGCATGTGGACTTGGCAGTGATAGGTTTGTGATTTGACTTAATGATCTTAAAGGTCTGAATTGTTCTATAAGTCTATGAAAGTTCACATAGATAATTTGGATTATTTACATATAAAGCTATGCTGATGCTCAACACTTTGCAGCTGGACTTTGTCATAGAATACTTGTTTTATATTGGTCAACAAGTCATTTAATTGCTCTATGTGTAATTTACCTATCTGTATGACAGATGTCCTGCTCACCTACCCAAGGTGATATAAGTTTTCTTGGTATGGTTAAATCTTCTGAAGATTAACTGAGAAGATTCCTCCTTAAATGTATAATGTATTTTTAGACTTACCAGGAGGATCTTTAGATATCTGTTGGACTGATGGTCTCTTCTGTTAATGTTTTTATTTGCTGATAAATGCACTTTAGAAAGTTGCAAAGCTGTTGGTTTTGACAATAGTTTCTCCATATTACTTTATTGCTTTCTCACCACTGCTACTTTGCTATACATAGCAACAATTTCCTTACTTAGATGCCTACTTAAATGACAGTAAAGACTCATAGCATCCTGCCAAGTGACTACTGGCAGGATTACTCAAACAGCTCCTTTCAGTAGGTCCACTGAAACAGACGCCTGCCACTTTGCTGAGCAGAGACATACCTAACACATTATTATAATGTTTTGTGGTTTTAGATCAATACCAAATATTTTTTTAACACTGGCATTTTTGATTTGTTTTTGTACTTAGCAAGCTCTCAAACGATGGCGGAAAGCTGGTCTTTCTTGGATGGTTTTGAGACTAACTTCAGGCCTCTGGTAGTAATTGAGCTTGCAAAAGACACCAAAAGGGAAACCATAGAATGGTTCACTAAACGAATTGTGGACAAAAAAGCAAATGGAGGTGAGTATGTTCTAACCTGTAACACTTTAGAATCAAATTGGCTGTCGTCATAATATGAACACATGCTGAAAATTAGTTTTTGGGTAATTTGTGGTTTAATTATTGTTCAGCCAATCCCACTTCATTTCACATTTTTAAAGTCACTTAATTTTATGTAAGAGTAGAGCTACATGCTGGTGTTATGCAAATGTAGTAACTGGAGCCTATTTAACCCAGTTATTAATGAAAATACTGTCTTGAGGTCACACACTTACTGAATTCTAGAATCCTTCCATTTTTGCAGTGTGTCCTGGGTTTGGTTGGGATAGGGTTAATTTTCACAAGCAGCTGGGAGGGGCCACAGCCAGGATAAATGAACCAACCAATGGGATATTTGATACTGTGCTGTTGTCATGTTCATTAGATAGGGGGAGAGGGCTCACGTTTTCAGCATGCAGCTGGAGCAGGGAAAGTGCATCTTGGGTACTGGTAGAGCCTTGCAGTTTGTAATGCTTGCTTTATATATTACTTAATTACTATTGTCATTATTACTATTGCTTTATTCTCTCTTTGTGGTGTTCTATTAAAATGTCCTTCTCTCAGTCCACAGGGTTTCACCTTTCCCCCTCCCCCCTGTCCTTCCTGTTCCAGAGGAGGGGGTATGTGGGGAGGGGAGCAGCGGTTGAGAAGGTGTTCATGTTTAGTTGCCAGCAGAGGTTAAACCAGGACACAGCGAAACCATGATAACCTGTCTTTCAACATGGTTTTGATATTAGCTTTTATATTAATTGTTTACAACATGTTTCTTGTGTTGCTTGTGAGAACATTGTAAGCCTTGCCAAAATGAAGACATATCCTGTCCACAAGACTTGTTACTGTATTGTAGAACAAAGCAGGAAATAATTTAGTCTTGAGAAATTTGTGTTGGATTTTAATTATCCTTTTGTTAGCTTGTAGACTCTTGCAAAGGAATTTCATTACTTGTTTTAGTATACTTTCAGGAACTGAAATTAGGCTAATTAATTTGTAACTTCTTAAGATTTTTTTTTTTACAGTTTTTAGAAAGGCATTTTTATGGCTGTTTTTATGGCTTATATCCTATGGTCAGTAATATTTCTGTGGTTATTGGATTCGTGACTGCAAACTTGCTTTCGGGGCCCTGATAGAAGTCAGGGAAGTTTCTGTTTCAAAAGCCTGGTCTCCTTAAAACAAGTGGGACTGTTTACAGAAGCACTGGTTGCTTTAGTGACGTGAGCATTAGGGGAGTAGGTGCAAACTGTCCCTTTTGTTCCAGTTCACTGTCTGTGAGCGCTTCCACAGAAACGGGGCTAAACAGTGGGTGACCTTGCAAGACTGAGAACACCACACATCACATATTGTTGAAGCCATAAAAAGATGCAACTTCAGTCCTCCGAATAACTAGGTCTAATATGATGGATTTTAAAATACTTTTTTTTTTTTTTTGAGATGTAATTTTTATTTGTTTTCTTATTTGCCTTCCTTTACTTTCAAGGGGCACAACTGCTGGTTAAACCATTGGTCATGGAAAACAGAGATGAAAATATTTATCTAGTTGGAGCTTCCCATTTAAGGCTGTTGCTGGGAGCTGAAACTGTGGGTTTGGTGAAGGAATGTAGTGATAATTCCATGAGAACTTTTACGTATAGCAGTAGAAAAACTTTCAAAGACTTTGCAGGTAAGCAGTTTCAGTGGTCTTTGCATTGCAATGCTGTGGCTAAAGGTTATAAGCAATTACAGTGCTACATTTTTCATTGTCTTTCTGTTCCTTGGAATGGTAACAGTGAATGGAAATAGGAGGATCAAGACAAAAAAACTATTCATTTTTACCTATTCTACCTATTTTACCTATATATTTATATATTTACCTATATATATATTTATATATATATATTATATATTTACCTATATATTTAACTATTCATATTTACCTATTTTACTTAGTGAAATTTCTTGAAAATAAGAGAAGGAGAATAGTTGTGGGAGTGTGGGATGAGCAATGTTGTGAATTAACATAGCATTTTAATTTCTGTGAGCCAGTTTGAGTCTTATTACCTTATAATTAGCTGCAGAAAATAGAAACATCAAACAGATTTAAATAAATAACACTACCAAACCATTCAATGGAATTTGGGCATGATTAGTGAAATCATTCCTTTCCCTCTTTTATTCTGAGGAGGTGCCAACACAGTAATGTACTGTTTGTAAGGTGTTTAACTCCCCTCCAGTGGCAGAACTCATTTTGCTCTCCAAGTAAGTATTGGAGTTCCAGCTTAGTCTTGCTAATACTTTTCATGTGCTTGTTTTGGTGCTGCCTTTCACCACATTTGCAATATAAAAGTTCTTGGGTCTATCTGAAACAATAATTAAGTTGAGGGGGTTTGTTTGTTTGATCCCAGTTTATTCAACACTGCTGCTGTGTGCAGTACCTGTTGCAGTGTCTTTTCTTTTGTGACCTTTTGTTTCCTGAAGTTAGAAAGCTTGAGAAGAATTTTCAGTTGCAAAAGTTGCCTTTTTTTTTTTAATGCATTTACATTCTTAATGATAATCTGTCATTGTTAAAAGGTTCTCTAGTAGCAGCTGGAACTCCAACTACTGTAAATATAAAACTTTTTTTTTGTATCTCCTAGCATTTTTCTCTTTAAAAAAAAAAAAAAAAACACACTAATATAAATTTAGTTTTACTCAGATCTGATCAGAGGACAAAATAGTTGACCATGCTTAAATGAGGTGAAAAATGCATCATCTATAGAAAAAACTGCAGGCTGTATTGTCTTACTATTTCTAGTTCCCCAGTTTAACTGTTACTATATTCTTGTTCTTTGTGTTGGACGTATGTTGCTGTTTTAGCTTCTTACTGTAGTGTATTTAGGGCCATCTCTATAGTTTCTTATTCCCAAGGAGAAAAACATCCCAATCAATTGGTCATTACCTCAAGGAAATCAGACACTTTCTGTGACAATAAATGGATGGGATTGACAACAGGTTTATTTTTATTCTTTAACTCTTAAAAGTTTGGGAGTTTTTGAAGGGTTTCTAACTGTATTACCTTATTTCTATGTTTTTATCAGAACTAATTGTCTCAAATGGCTTATGTTGTATGGGCAATAAAGAGCAAGATAGTGTGATATTTCATGTGAAACACTTACTGAAAAGGAGATTTGTCCTGACATCATACTGGTTTTTGTTATTAAAATACTTCAGGAACTGTATGACAGAAAAGGGGTGTGGACGTTCAGAGACTAGCAAATACTGGATGCCTAAATAAGAGTCTTTCAGCAGAGCAACAAGACTATGAAGTACTTGCTGGTATACTATCCCAGCCTCCAGCAACTGGTACTTCAGAGGTGTCCTTGTCTCTTGACTGATTTGTTCTCTTAATTCACCCAAGTAGTCAAAAATACAGTGACCCAACATGTACCAGTTAGAACTTCTTCCCAAGATGTTTATTTTAAAAAGTAGATGTTGGTTTCCAGTAATTGTCACATAATTATTTTGGTTTTTTTCCTCATTCTGGTCACTTTTTGATAGTTATTTTCTGCTAGGGTTGTCTTGTTGTGCTGCACAATTTCATAGTACCATCTTTTTGATGTAGATGACAATCAAGATTTCCTTACAATGGCAGAATGTCAATATATCATCAAACATGAACTTGAGAATTTGAGAGCTAAAGATGAAAAAATGATCCCTGGATATCCTCAGGCAAAGCTGTATCCAGGAAAATCAATTGGTAAGTAATGTAGGGTTTTTTTGCCTGTAACTCACTGTTTTGATGTAGGGTGTTGTTCCTTGTGGAGAAAAAAACCCAACACCTTAATTGTCCTGCAGTGAAGAGAAATCCTTCAGACAAAAGTTTGACTATTTTTAATCAGCTTTGTCTTCATACCACTCTCCAATGATATGACAAGAGGCAATGGGTGCACAATGCAACAAGACAAAATCCGAATAGATACTGAGTAATTGTTTTTCATAATGAGGGTTATCAAACATTGGAACAGGGCTTTAGAGAGATTGTGGTAACTCTGCCCTGAGAGACTTTTAGATCTTTGCTAGACAAGGCCCTGAGCAGCCCAGTTTAAGCTGGACCTACTTTGGGCAGGAAGTTGGACCAGCTGACTTTCAGAGGGCCTTATATCTGACTCTGTGAGACTGAGACTCCAGTCTTATGTTCTTTTCAGTTGGATAATTTTTATGTATATTGATGTAATCCATTATTTTATAATTAGTACAAAAAATACTAAGTTTTTAAAAATTACATATTGATATACTTGGATTGTCTCTATATAAAATTACTGGAATGAGCAAGTGTTCCAGAGCTATAAATTTCACAGTGTGAAGGACGTAAGTTTTATTTAATTCATTTGATTTCATTTTTCCTCTGTTTCAAGAGCTTTTCCTTTTCATGGAAGAAAAAAGCAACGAGAGCTAATGCTATCTTTATGGTAGCTGGAGCTAGTTCATTGGCAGAGATGCTACAGTTCCTTAGGAGAATTTATCTTAATATTTCTATGTCCTTTTAATAACAGTGTCTTTAATCATTAGTGTTGGTCATTTAAGAGATCTGTGCATATCAGTAACTCAAGAAATGTAAATCAATAAATCCATGTAGATGTCAGCTGAGTTCACACTGGTAGTTTTACATATAGCTAAGGTATTTTTCTAGCAATGTCAAGTAGATGCCAAGAAGAAATGGTAAAAAAAAGTCATGGAACTTCCAGTGCCTCCCTTCTCCTGTTTTTGAATTTATTTACTTTTTAAATATTTCTGTGGTTGTAACTTTCAGAGCAGTTTGTTAATTGTTTATCCATATAGGTAATAATTGCTTTCCACAATGAAGTTAAATACAAATTGTGGAATGTTTGGTTTCTTTGCCATGAAGATGTTTCAATTTATGAATTAGTGTAAATTGATGAGTCAAAAATATTGTTAGTATCATTCCCATAACTAATACAAAATGCCTTTTCAATGTGGTGGGTTTTTTTGTGTTTTGGTTTTTTGATTTGTTTTGTCTTCTGTTCATTTTTTTGCTGTTAGTTTAATTTGTTGTACCTTCCTTTGCTCAAATGCAAAAGCCAGACCTTTCCTCACAAAGCTACACGCGGCATTTCAGTTCTGTCTTTTTGTTAGTCAAACCTGACCCTTTCTGTTAGTTGAACCTTTTAGTTGAACCTGAACCTTTTTGTTACCAGCTGCAGACGACTATATTGCAAACTTATGGACTGCTTAATAGATGTAAAAAGGTTACTCTTTCTCTTCCAGTGGACAGCACAGTAGAAACAGCTAGAACTGCTCTCTATAATGAGTAATTTTTAACTAATGAGCAGAAAAATTATTTGTTTTTAGAATTTGAAATCTAGATTTATTTCAAAGAAACTTTAGGCTTGCTAAGTACATAATATAAACTGTTTGCTTATATCAACCTCTCTGTCCTTTGAAGGTGTATGTACTAGGTACCTTGTTTGTTTGTTTTTTTCTCCTTTTCTAGTGAGGAGATTGTTGACCAGTGGTATTCTAGTTCAGATTTTCCCACTGCATGATAGAGAAGAGATAAAAAAACTCCGTCACAGCTGGTATGGCCGAGTGAAAGTTGGCTATCAACCTTTAGGTATGTGAACACTTACTCTACTACAAATAAAATACAGGGTTTGTTCTGGGATGTTTTGAGTTTGTGTGAGAAGAGCCGGGATCCTTCCTAACTTTTGGGTTGTGGTGATCTTGGCTGGATGCCAGGTGTCTACCAAGCCTCTCTATCTCTCCCCCCACCTTCAGCTGGACCAGGTGGAATAAAATAAGATTAAATATGTGGGCTAAGACAAAAGCAATTTAATGAAAAGCAAAGCAAGGCTGCACGTGGAAGCAAAAGAAAACAAAGATTTATTCTCTATTTTGCATCAGCAGGCAATGTCCGTCCTCTTTTCAGGAAACAGGGCTCCAAATGTGCAGTGGTTGCTTGGAGGACAAGCTGATGCCTGCTTCCTCCTTTTCCTAGCCTTTATAGTTCAGCTGATGTCATATGATATGGAATATCCCTTTGGTCAGTTTGAGTCAGCTGTCCCAGTTGTGTCATCTTCCAAGATCTTGTCCACCCCATCCGACTGCAGGGAGAATGCTGGGCGAGGGGGGGGGACGGACGACAAACAAACAAACAAAAAAACCCCAAAAAACCCAACCAAACAAAAAAAGCAGCCTTGGTGCTGTGTGAGCCCTGCTCAGCAGCAGCCACAACACAGGTAATCAGCATCTTTCCAGCTCCCAATGCAAAGCACAGGACTGGGAGGGCTGCTATGGGAAAAATTCACTCCAGTTCAGTTAGACCCAATACAATCATTTTAGCCTCTGTAGAAGTGAAGCCCCTGTGTGGAAGGTAAGTATTGTACCAACAAGTCTGTTGTTTCACTAGGAGTTTACTTTTTCATGTCCCCAATTACCCATTGCAGTTCATCTCCTCTAACGTTGCCTTTCTGCCCAAGTTGCTTTGTTGGCCATTTGAACCAAAGTCCTCGTTTTACGCAACCTTGCTTTTACTGGTCTTAGAATAAACAGAGTGGCTTAGGCTCTGGTGAAGGAAGCATCCACGTTTCCAGACTTATTGATGTGCATAGTTGAGGTCTCTTCATCGAATTCTCTTGGATTCAAAGATGGCTGTAGGACAATATTTTGCTATAATGACTTGGAATACAGCTGCTCTGGAGTGAAGTGCTGAATGTGCAGGCTGCTATCCATTTTCTTTCCTGGGGCTGCAGGATTTTTGTATATAGGCCTTTGGTCATAGTTGCCAAGTTGGAGCTGGGGGGCACTTCAAAGGCTCATCATTTCCACTGTGATTGTGTAGCATAGAGTCTTGAAATTACACTGTTGCTCCTTTGCTGGTTAGGCAATTTTTACATAGTTCAGCATTTTCTGTGTAACCTCCTGAAAGTGTTCAAGACTTCTCAAACTGGTGGCTCTGTCTGAAGATTCGGTGTCTGCAAGCTTCCATGTGCAGCATGTTGTTGCATGCCAGTGTCACTTGAGTATATTTTGCACACTGAACAACCTTAAAAATGTTAGTTTTTAGTCTGTCTATTTAAGTTCTGAGATCTAAACCTGCAAACTTTAATTAAAAATAAGAAAATAAAAATCCTGGAGTTTGCCTTATTATTAATCTCTGGGTATTGCAGTTGCTTGAGATTCTTACCTGAGCTACAGGGACTTAAAGATCTAGCTTGATAATGCCTGCCTCCAGAGTATTGTATTAGGGGTTGTCTTGTGTGCCTGTCTTTTTATTTATGCAGTAGAGAGGGGGGTTTTGACTGATACTGAACACACACAGAATTGCAGAGTAAATCCCAGGAACCCTCTTATGTACATACTAATTTAGGAATGTCTTTCATGTTGTGTTCGGTGTGCAAAGCGATGCTAGTGACCCACACTTGAAATTATTTTTTAATAATTTTTGATTGACAGGGATGTTGGAGTGCTTATCCTTCTGTTTGCCTTTCTTGCTTGCTTTCAGAGACTTACCCGATTGGCAACTGTCAACTTCTGCTGTAGTGTTTTTGTCAACCATAAGCTGTAAGAATATTCTAGTATTGTGCATGGGGTTTTGATGTTTGTCTGTTATGGAGAGAGCATTTACATCATCTCAATTTGGAGATGATGATGTTTTCTTAAGTTGGTGAATACATAGCAGTGGCATATAAACAAACTGGGCTTCCAAGGCAAAGAGAAAACTGATTTCACCATTCTAAACTCCAATTTGCTAGGCATTTCTGTATCATCTTATGTGGTACCATTTCTAGTTTATGTCGAATAATACTCCTACATTTTTTTTTGTTAGTAGTAAGATAAGTGAGATCTTGTTTTCCTTGGAGGTAATGCATCTGTCATGAAATATATCCATTAGTAGTGCACTGTTCAAGTCTTTATAACACCTGAGCAGACAGCCTTGGTGAGTGCAAGTGTGTATTTCATCTATCAGTGCTGCTGAAGGAAATGTCTTAGCTTGGGTCTGGTATCTGATGTGTAAGATTTAAGATTTCAGTAATACCTTTCCATCTGTTCCTTTAGTTCCCTGAGGGCTGACAAAGCACAACTAGCTCTTTTTTGTCCTGAGCCAGCTGAAATAAATTTGTTTCCCAGGTGTGTGTATGCCAGTGAGAAACTTAAGAAAATAGGTGTCACTTTCTGTTAGTTTGTTTTTTATTATGCCAAATATCTTTCTATGCCATCCTAGCCATTCATTGGATAGATTAGTTTTTCAAGAATGCTAGTGTTTTGAGGTTTTGTTTGTTGTGTTTTTTTCCTCTGAATATCTGATGTTAATAGGGTAAGTATTGAGATATTTGACTTTACAACCATCTGAACATATGTCTATATGTTTGTGTGTATAAATCTAATATTAAAATAAAGTGTCTGAGTTTTTGGAACTATGGAGAAGGGGGAACAAAAAAGCAATAATGTTCTATGTGTTATTTAGAAAAAAAAATGGGCCAAGGGATTAATGTGAAGTCTAGTTTGTTGTTATACTGACATCTATGTTTGGTCTTCAATGGTTAAATTTTTCTCTACAGATGAGATACGGTGCTACTTCGGTGAAACCATTGCTCTCTACTTCGGTTTCTTAGAGTACTTCACGTTTGCTTTGATTCCAATGGCTGTTATTGGGATTCCTTACTATGTGTTTGCATGGGAAGACTATGACAAATATGTGATGTTTGCCACATTCAATCTGCTCTGGTCCACGGTGATACTAGAAGTTTGGAAGCGGATTTGCGCTGTCATGACATACCGTTGGGGGACGCTGTTGATGAAACGGCAGTTTGAAGAACCAAGACCAGGCTTCCATGGTGTTCTGGGTATCAATCCTGTTACTGGAAGGAAGGAACCATTGTACTCCAGTATTAAGAGACAACTAAGGATTTATCTGGTATCCTTACCATTTGTGTGCCTTTGCCTCTACTTTTCACTGTACGTGATGATGATTTACTTTGACTTGGAACAGTGGGCTCTGGATTATCACGAAGAGAATGGGTCTAATTTCAGCAGCTTGATGCTGTTTGTGCCCAGCATTGTATATGCTGTTGTGATTGAAATTATGAACCGTATCTATCGGTGTGCTGCTGAATTCTTAACATCATGGGGTAAGAATGTTGTTTACTCTTCTTCCTTGAAGTTAGAATCCCAGATGTTTAGAATTTGTTTCTTTGTAGAATACCTTACTGTGAGCCCTTTTTCAATAGAATGCTAAAGAAATTTCCTGAAGTAGATTTTTTTACTGTGGGGTAAAAAGAGACTGCCATTTTAACTTATGTTTATTTTGAATTTTCTGAGACAGCAGTTTCATGTTTGGTGTAACTTGGCATGCCATCAGAGGTGGTGATCCTGCCTTCCTCCTCAGCCTCTCTCTGCCTTTGGTGCTGAAGTCCCCATTCCCTGATTTAGCAGGTTTTTTTGGCTGTATTGTCCATAGTGCTGGCAAAAGGGATGAGATGAGATCATGAAGATGGGAGCTCAGAGGTGGATGACAGGAGTGACTGTCCTGGCAGGTTGCACCCACAGTCTAGGTTTGCTGGTATGTCTTAGTGTACTGAAATATCCGTGCAGAACACAGAGGCACTGAAGTAATGGAACAAAATCTAAAACCACCAACTAAATGTCATATGAGAGTGCTTGTGTATGCTATATATATAACAAAGGCTGAGATTCATATCCCTATCCAAATATTTTCTCTGGGCGCTCTCAGAAGAGGAGGAATGTTATAATAGATTGCCTTTTCTTCCATTGTACATCTGACTTAACAGATTGGGCCTTATGATTTGTAACCTAACATAAGGATAGTAAAATGTTAGTGTTTATATTGAATTTTAGCACTTCTACAGATACGTGCAGTCATTTTCAGACTAAGTTAATAGATGAAGCAAATAGGGACTTAACTGGCATGGGTAGCTCAATATGGCATATGTTTACAGGGCAGAATCCACATTACTAAAGCTGAGACCAGAAAATTAACTTAAGAAAGCTTAAGCAAAAACAAGATGGGTGCAGAAGACAGAATAAAAAGAGGTGTTGAAGTGAGGATTGGTTATGCTTGATAAAATTATTTGCTCAGCAAATTCAACTTGACAGCAGCAATAGTAAAAGCAAGCAATTTCTTGATTTGCTTATGACTGTTCAAGAATTCAATTTAAGTAATGAAACTTAGATATTAATTGAAGTCAACTGACTGTTTTGTTCCATTCTTTTCATAGTGAAAAGAATGCAGGAAAAATGCAAAATGCTTGGGTGTATTGATCAGGTAGATTAAAATGTCTTTGATAGGTAACCCAAGGTTCTTTTAACCCAGATTTTTTTGGCTTTAAGCTAATATTTCGTCTTCAGCAGCAATAGTATTTATATAAATCACTACACTGACAAGTTGTGCCTTTTTTGTGCTGTCCAACTTGTTTATTCTGCATGTAAGTTGAAGAGCTCATCTGGTTGTCCTACCTCCATTCCCACCTGGCATGTTTTCAGCTAGTATCTGACTATCAGCTAAATTGGTGAAGCACAGCAGACAATCGGGTATTTTCAAGCACACATCTTGCATCCATTTATCATGAGAATTGACCCTTTAATGAACACTAAAAGTAAAAATTGCATTCAGTCACTTGAGTGCATCTGTGTGTCAGGCCCAACTCCATGCCTCTGTCAGAATAGAACAATGCTGTTTTGTTAAGCAAAGTCCATAGGTGGTGGTGTCTCTTTTTAGCCTTGTTGACACAGCTTATGCTAGTGTGCTGCCTTCTCAGTTACTGCTTAGCCAGGGCTTTAAAGGTGCAATCTGACAAAACAGAAAAAAAAAAAAAGGGAAATCTCCCATTCACTTCCATTTCCTCCCCTCTAGTAACCAGCTTTCCTCAAGCATCAGCTTCTGACAGTTTATCTTGAATGAACTGAAAAATCTTAATTTTAGAATGAGTAATGCATCTGTTGAACTTCTTTAGTCTTGCTTTAGAGCTTGCAGTCTGAGCTAAATTCTTTTGAGATGGTTGGGAATATTTTTGTGAGCATTTACTATTTTTTAATCAAATCTGTTAGTTATTTTTCATAATATATTTGTTTTTTCATTTATTTTCAGCCAAAGAAAAATCAATAACTAGACACATTTTAAGTGTTAAGAATGGTGTGTTTTTCTGTTATAAACCAGCTTTTCTCAGAAAGGAAAATGTAAAAGGAAAAACCTTTGCAGTAGAAAAAATACCAAAGTTGTAGCCAAAAATACGTATGTCAATATTGTATATCAGCTAAGCTTAATAGGTTAACTGAGGTACTAGTACAGTAGAAATTCTTCTTTGACATGAAGTGCTAGTGGCACTATTCCACATAAACTATTAGTTAAGTAATTTTTAGATGGGGGGGGGAAAAGTTTGTTTACTCTTTGTATAACAATGTCTAGTATATGATAAGTGCTGCTGTTTACTAATACATAATTTTGTTGATATTGTAGAAAATCACAGACTGGAATCTTCATACCAGAATCACTTAATTCTGAAGGTTTTAGTGGTAAGTATGTACTATAAGCAGCTTTTAAGTTTATCTAAAAGGAGAACTTATGCGCTTTATTAGTTCTTTCCTAGCATTACCTCACTGACCTAGTTTTGTTCAAGGCCAAATACTAGGACAAATATCAGAGTAAACAGTATTTCTGTTGTGGTTGTAGTTTGTCTTAGATGCCTCTTTTTATAGCAGAGAGTTGGGTTTTTATTTGTAGTGATTTGTTGTTTTATTAGGATTCTGTATATGTAATTTTTTCTGTTAGTTGATGTGGTCCTGTCTTCAGCTGGGAACTAATTATTCCTTTCACTTTTTGCAAGTCTTTATGGTAAACCATGTTTTAAAAAGTTTGTGTTAACTTCCACCTGTACTGACGTGCAACTGGTCATATGAGGCTGGAGATACATGTCTATCAATCTGCTTCTATGCAGTTTATAATCTATTACTTCATGGCTCAGAACAAGTAGATTTTGTATATGTATGTTTGGTTGCTCTATTAGGTGTGTGTCCAGAAGCAACACATTCTATGGCACTATTGTAAATCTTAATTCCCTTATAAGATGTTCAGTAAAAGCAGTTGTAAAGATTGGCTCATTTTCAGACTTGATGTTCTTGTTTCCTTTCTGAAAGGATTAAGTCTCTTCCACGGTTCCTCCCTGCCCTCCAGCATGTGTGGGTTCTTTGTGGTGGTGGTGTTTTTTTGTGTGTTTGTTTTTAATTTGCTTTAATTTGCTTGTTATCCTGTTGCTGATAAGCTCTAGAGCTAAAACTCTTCTGTAAATTTCATTATAGTTTTGTCTCTGCCTTTGAAAAAAACAGCACCGTTTGTTTTTTCTCATAGGAAATTTATGTAAAATACCTTTTAAAATTCTAAAATATCAAATATAAGTCCCCTTCAATATTCACATTCACCCTATGAGTGGCTCTCTGCACTGCCAATGTTATCTATGTTGTCTATGAGATCAAAAAAGGAACTCCATCACTGATAAGTAGCAATAAGTAGGAAACTTCAGAGCTTGATTATGATTTTTCAGGTATAATACTGTGATTATATATCATTTTAGAAGTAGGGAATATTTATTTTGGCCATAAAACATCTGGAAATGATTAAACATAAAGCTCAACTAGTATATATTGAGGAATAGTGGTATATATTGAGAGGTAAGTCATCCAACCCATCTTTTTTTTTTCCCCAAATAAATATGTAATCAAAATAGGACTCATTACCCTAAATTATGATCACTATGTCCCTTTTCTTGCATTACTTATGGGAAAACTGCCAAAAGATGAAAGTTAAGTAGAAGATGATCTGTATTTTAATGTCTACACTTCATAATTGAATTGTAGTTCTCTTTAGGAAAGCATTAAGCTTGTTGAATGAAAATATGAATAAGACCAATATTGAAAGAGAGGTTTTTCTGACCTAAGTTTTAAAACAAAAAGGGTTAGGGTTGTACCAGCCACTAGACAGATGCTCTTTATTAACACCTCTCCTTTCCCAAAGTGGAAGAGAAAATAATAACTATAAAATTAAATATACAAATATATGCAAAATCAATATTGAATCCAGTGCTGCTGATGGCAGTTACATTACTGTGATCACTAAAGTTGTGGGCAGGCACCGGGGAAGTCCCAGACTGGACTCAGCAGCAGATGGGAACCAGATTCAGGAGCTGGATTCTGGAATTCATTGTGATCCCTCAGCTTTATACTGAATATGACATATACAGAATGGAATGCCTTGTTAGTCTGTTTAGGGTCAGCTGCCCTGTCTGCTCCTCCCTGCAGGTGCTACCTCTTTACACAGCACCCCTAACGTGGTACAGAAGGTTTAGTAGTGATCTTGATCTGCACAAGAGCAAGTATTAGCAAAAGCCTTTCTGTACGCCTATCCTTGTTAGTAACTACGAACATGGAGTGTTATCACTGATAGAAGCAGATGCTGCCTGCAAAAAATAAGCTGTTAACTTTGGAAAGTGTAGTTACTTAGAAGAGACTTAGCTGAAAAGTAGAAATCACTGAACAGAATTAGCTCTGTTCTAACTCAAGCCAGGACACAACGGTAAAGAACATTATAATGAACGGTTTACACTTTCATGGAAGTTATTTAATTAAGGCTCTGCTTAACAGTTAGATATTCTGCATTTGAGCTTTTGCTTGAGTACTGATAACAAATACTTTTATTTGCAGTTCAACTTCTTAAATTGTTTTGCATCTCTCTTCTACATTGCCTTTGTGCTGTTTGATATGAAGCTTTTGAGGCAGGTGAGTTCCAAGAAAATCATAATGTTGATGAATCGAGGAAAATAAAGGATTGATTAAAACAGGATTTAACTTTTAATTGTTTTTCTAAAATACTAATTTGACAATGACTATATTTAATATATACTTTCTTAAAAATACAGCTTCCATATTTCAGTTCCTCCGGTACAGTTGCAGAATCATAAGACTTGAGGAATTCTTGCCTTCTGTAAAATGAGGAACTGTTTTCAAACAGATTGATTATTCCCTCACACAGATGAGACTGGAAAAATTTCATTTTCTAACATAAAGCAAAGAAGGAGGAAATGACTGTCTCTGTAGAATTCTTAATGAGCGATTCTTGAGGTTAGTGTATAACTACAGTGAGGATCAGAGAATAACTAAAAGCAAAAAATAAATCTGTAGTTGATGTTTTAACTCAGCATTCTGTTAACATCTTTTTCACTCAAATGCATGAAAATAATTTTGCTCTAAATCTAATGAACAAACCAATGAGAACTTCAGCTCAAGATTTCTGTTCCTCTTAAGAGATCTCTAGCAAAACACTTGACATACCAGACATCCCATTCCCGAACTTTCTTTTACTTTAAGGTAAAAAGCAAGCAAGAAAGAAATAGGAAAATGTTCGTTATTTAGCTCTGTGATTGGCATATGTCTGTATCTTTACTCCTGTTAGACTTTGTGTAATGTCTCCAAGAAATATCTATATCCACAAAATATTTAGACATATTACTCCTATATTGTCCTTTTTGGCACATTACAAAGAATGGGATCTAGAGCACTTTTCTTATGCTATGTCTAGTTTTGTTAGGCTGGCCTTTTGTCATAGTATATCAACCTAGTGTTACTAGAATGCACAAAATTACAAATGATTGTAAGTTTATCACAGGTCTATTAACTTGTTTTTTTTTTTTTTTTTTTTTTAAGAGCTTGGCCACTTTGCTGATAACTTCACAGATCCTTAATCAGTTTGCAGAATCCTTGCTTCCTTACTGGCTCCAAAAGAGACATAAGAAGAGGATGAAGAAACATGTGTGTTCTCCAAAAACAGATATGGACCTGTCATTAGTTGAACAAGTCAGCCTGGAGAAAGAAATGGGCACCTATTCTGTATGTTTTACTACTGTAACAGGGTTAATATTTTTTCTGAGCTGTAGCTGACATCAGCCAGTGCAACCTAAAATATTTCTGTCTGTCTGGACTGGCAGCTTATTTCCAGCTTCATCGGTTTTGCTGGTCGTGTTGTTTATACATCTATGTGGTGCACTTGATCGTGAAACTGGTATGGTGCAGAATCCCATTTACACCAGAATGAAGGAATAGAAATGAACAGCTGAAACTGGAGTGACTTAGCTTTGTATTACTAGAAGTATTTGTGTAATATGCCCCTAATCTCCAAGGGTAGCTTCAAGGCTACCAGGATGAGTAGCCTGGCATAGAGAAAACAACAGAATAAAACACCACTGCAGCAGAAACAGACTGTTGTAGTGGTATTTTGTTGGCTTTGGTGTTGTGTTTGGATTTGTTTGGGTGGGTGTTTTTGTTTGTTTGTGGGGTTTTTTTTTGTCGGTGATACTAGTTAAAGCTATCAAACTATAGCCTGAGAGAGTGCATACATGTCTGGGTGGGGCCAGACGTGGAGAGAGTAGAGGAGAGTAACTCTTCAAATGAATACTACTGGTGGAAGCTCTTGCTTCTTGAAACGACAGTTTTGGGATTCACTGTCTTCTAGTTCCAACTCAGTATAATTTATTACCTGCGGTTTCAAAGGAATTGACAAAATAGACAACAGTGTGTAAAGGCCTTACAAGGCTGACAACTTGCTTGATCAGATGCTGCATCAGATGAAACATAGTCAAAGACTCTTAATACTATACGATTTATACTTCTGCAGAGTAAGAATTATATGTAGATAGTGTACGTTTTTCATAAAAGTTAGAGAATAGCAGTGTGAAATTTGATATTAATACTGTGTCAGATTCTTCTCTTCCTGCATAAAGTGCCATGAGATGGGAAGAGAAAAAGGAAATACTACCTTTGCAATTGAAAAACTTGGGCAATTGAAAATTGAAGCATTAATACTTGTGTTCCTCTGGGAAGGTTGGTATTTTCCACATTGTATACGGAGGGAGGTACATTTAGAGAGCATATGTATCACAATGGAAAACACAGCAGAAATCCCAGAATTAATGTCTGAAATTGTAAATCAGTATAGTCTAGTACTGTACCTGCAAACGGGCCAGCACACATCCAGAAGTTTTGATATGCCTGCCCAAATAAGCTCTACCTCTTAGACCTCAACTGACTTCTGATTCTCAGCTGGCACATACAAAGCCAGTGTGATGTCTTTGAGTCACGTTGCCGAGTGCTTCTTGTGCAGAGCTGGATCAAATATGTCTGCACCTGTTGTACTGTTCTACCCTGAATAATTTTCCATGAGGACCCAACAGGTCAACTATAGAGTTATGACTTTGTGTTGAAGGTGTCTACTGCTATCCTCAGTTTCAGTTCAAAAGTTACTGTGTACTCAAGACCTTAATTTTATTTTCAATCTGAATATTCTAGTTGTGCTGTACTTCTTGAATACACTATTACACCACTGTTTTTTTGGCAAGCAGTGTTTTGTCAGCAGAGAAGAGTAGTTCTAAAATTAAATCTGTCACAAGGGGGAGGCATTTGACTATGTTTAGAAACCGAGGAATTTAGCAGGACAGAATTCTGTGTTTCTGACTTTTCTGGTTTTCCATCCTTCACTTATACTTTTTAACATTTAATTATCTCATTTTGTTTGTCCTTTCTTTCACTTTTCAAATCTCCAGCTGTTAACCCAGTTTAAGTTGTAAAAACATACTGCAATATTTTTTTAATTTTTTTTTTTAATTTCCACTTCTCTCCTCTAGTTTGTTTTCTCCCTGAATTTTTGTTGATTCTATTTCCTTGACACCATAGTTTGAGCTGCTTGTGTGGCCAACAATGGCACACTTAGGAGTCTGATACATGAAAGAAATTTCAGTTTGCTTGCACAAAGTGTCATAAATTGAGTAGGAGAAAAATACTACTTTTAATTTTGTACTCTGCTGCTCTAAAAGTCAGTAGGTTCTAGGGAAGGAAATAACACAAAAGGTGTGAAGAATTAGTGAGAATAATATGGAGGTACCAGAAGAAAGGAGGACAAGGGGAAGCATCACTCCCTGCCTGCAACAGTTGTATGAGAAAAAAATAGCAGGGTTAAATATGTGACTGCCCCTCCAGTGAGAGATCCCACACAAACATCCCAAAGGAAAACATTACTGAAATTAAGAGCTCATATAACATATTTCTATGGAAAAAATCTCAATGGTTTTAAAAGTTAGGTAGCAACTTGTGGTGTGTCCTGCAGATCAGTTTTTAACAGCTATAATCAGCAAAAAAGAATAGAGAACCACGTGTCTGATGCATGGAGCCAAAACCAATTTTATGTGGTTCCTATGGTAATGTCAGTTAGTGTCAAGTCTTTTATTTCATTTTTGAGAGAGAGGATAGTATGTTAATCTGGGAGAATACAGGATAGCTAGATCCCAGTTTAACTAGTTTGTGGTATTTCACCATCCTTTGAACGGTGAACACTTTTTTCTTTAAAAATGGTTGCTCTTGTTCTTCACTTTAATAATAGTTAATGATTGCAGCAATTATTTCATGCTAAACAACTAATATGTAAATATATATAACCTACATATGAATACGTAATCGGCATTTAAGTACCCACGTTTCTGGTTTAAAGATCAGCTGATAGATATGTTACAGGTTTGCTAAAATGGGACTCTTTGTTTGTGCTTATTGGTCCTTTCAGACATCATTGCTTCTGTCATCGCAACTTTCAAGTGGGCCACTAATTCTGTCTTACCCACTTTGAAATACAGAAGCAGAAATACCAGAAAAGAGTTGTATATCTACCAACCTACCATTCTGATTCAGTCTTTCACAGGCCATCTGCAATACTAGGACTTTTTTTTGTCACAATGCTGTTAGGAGAATGTTATGCCAGTTTAAATGCATGGTGCTGTTTTCCCTGCTGTTCCCTCAGTGAGTATTTCACTGAGATAGTCAGGATCTTGAATGGAATGAACAGAATGTTTTTACAGTTACTTCATATAACAAGGATAAGAAGTGTGACTGTTTCAGAAAATGCATTAGGCAGAAGGAAAAAACCTTGGCCTCCTCTTATTAAGGAGTTTTGAGTAATTGATTAATTCTAAATAAACTAGATGGGATTTTTTAATTGTTGTTTTCTATCACCAGTCATTCTCTAATAACTGATTTGGGATAAGGAAGTTTGTTTACAGCTGTATTATTAATTCTGTGTTTCTTCTTTTTTTTTTTTTGTTGTTGGCTTAAAGTTTTTCTTATTTTTACTCCGTTTTTCAGGGTACTTTTGATGATTACCTGGAGTTGTTCTTACAGTTTGGCTATGTGAGTCTTTTCTCATGTGTTTATCCACTGGCAGCTGTCTTTGCAGTATTAAACAACATCACAGAGATATATTCTGATGCCTTAAAGATGTGTAGAGTTTACAAGCGTCCATTTGCAGAACCCACAGCAAATATTGGTGTTTGGCAGGTAATTTTTGTGTCTTTTTCTAATCATTTGTTTAAAAAAAGGTTTCCTAAAATGTATTTGAGCCATATATTTGACCCATCAGCCACTTTAAAGTTTCATAGGTACTTTATTCTCTTCAATGCCTTAGTATGGAATCTATGCAATTGTGTAACCAAGTGATATTTCTGTAGGGTTATTTACCATGTAGTCTTTCAGTTGACTTTGAAAAGAAAACAAATCTTTCTCTTTAGTCCTTTTATATGCATGTATTGTACTCCTGTTGCAATGGCAACAAAGCAAAGCTGCCACATACTGCCGGGTACTCTTTACAGGCAATGTATTTTAGAGATGGTGACAGCTGATGCAATCCCAGAAGTGTGGGGCTCAGCAAGGGTCTAAAAAAAAAATTGAAAAATTATAGGAAAGTACTTAAATTCTCAAGCCATGCTTGGATGTGTGCTGTTGTGTTTATTGGAACTCAAGCTGACTAACTTTAAAATAACCCGGGTCTGTGAGCAGTAGGTGGACCCTTCTGTACAGCCTGAACCTTGTAGTCCATCTAATCATGCTTGCAACAGCTAGTTTGGAGTCTGCTGAGTGTGCTGTGTCTGTGAACTGATGCTGACTAATAATAACCCTGTAGAATTCCTCGGGGGAGGAAAAAAAGAGGGTTTTTTTCTGAAAAGAAAGAATGCTATTAAGTTGCATTCAGAGACTTCAGCATTCTGGAATAGTGGACTGATAAGAAGTGTAAAGTAGCTTGGAGGAAATGTATAGAGGGATGATCCATATTCTAGTTTTATTTAACAGCTTTTCTAATCATATGTAATGGAGACAAAGGGCACAATAAACTAGTGGATTTTTTAATTTGGAGATGTTGTAAATGTTGGTACCAAAAACAGATGTGAGATGAGAAATTAAATCAGAAAACATCAAATGAAATGCACTGTAAAAAAACCCATGCAAATCAAGTATTCTGAGGACCATTTATTAGATGCATGCGTAGGTGTTGATGGAGTTATAGAAGTCTTTTCATATTAAGTCAATAAAATGTATAAACTATAATCTGACTGCATTTTAACATCTGTTGTATTTTCTCAGTCCAAATCTATGCTGTCAGCATCTTCATGGCATAGCTGCATTGACCAGTGGCTTGACCACCAGATAAACAGGGCTGTAGTCATAAGTCCCAAATGTAGCTGGAGGTATAGTAGCATTGGTTCTTGCTAGAATAGTTTGTATCAGTCTAGGGAGTAGGCTGAAAACCCTCCTCACTAATGCTACATTTTCCCTTAGGATTATTCCAAATTTTCAGCTTATCTGGCATTACCTACTAGAATCTAGAATATTAGCAGTCTTCAAATAACTTCAAGGTCTTTGCAGTACTATGAAACTGTGGAAGAATACTGTTTAACTTTTTCACATCAGATACACATACAGGCCCATAGAGAAATAAAATCAGAGAAAAATTCAGGGTTTCCAGCAATAGGCTGCCCAGAGAGGTTGTGGGGTTGTCTCCTCCAGAGATTTTCAAAACCTGCCTGGATATGTTCCTGTGTGGCCTGCCCTCAGTGATCCCACTCTGGCAGGGCGGATGGACCTTCATGATCTCCAGAGGTCTCTTCTAATCCCTACAATTCTATGACTGACTGACTGACTGTATGATGACTCTCGTCCTTGCTTGTTCTTAAAGCTGGTTAAGTTTGGACTGCTTGCCAAACAAGTCTTACATTGTAGAATGCAAAAGACAAATGGGAATAAAAAGTTAAAATAATGGGTCTTCTGAGGATTTAACAGGGAGGGGGGTATTCTCTAGAGCAATTTTGGGACTGGTAAATTAAGAGATAATGGTCATAACTGTATATTTGTGTTTTGTTTTTTCAGCTGGCTTTTGAAACTATGAGTGTCATATCAGTTGTTACTAATTGCATACTGATTGGAATGTCTCCACAAGTGAATGCCCTTTTCCCAGACTCAAAAATGGACCTTATTCTGACTGTCGCCTTGGCTGAGGTAAGTCAACCTTCAAACTGTGTGTGTGTGTGAGTAGCAAATAACATGAATCAACAGTAGAAATAATACCAGGAAGGAGACACCACCCCCAGTATTAAAAGGAAACAAAGATTTCCCAATCAAAGTAGTATTTGAAAGTCTTGCTTTTATTTCTTTCCTTTTTTTGTGTGTTTTCATGTAATTTGAATGTTGTTGTTGTTGTACTTTTCCACACATTCCCAAGATACCGTGTGTTTGTTGCTTCATGTATTTCAGTAGTTTAATGGGCCTGTTTCAAGAAGGAAAGTAACCACAGTTTTCTGAGCTGGTTGTTTCTCTACTTGTTTTGTGACCTCAGCACACCTTTAAAAACCTCCTACATAATTTTTATGGATGCTTCTTGTAAGGCTTATCTGAAACAAGCATGTATGATGACTAAGTACTAGTGATTGTAACAGCACTTGGGTTTCATCTCTTCCTAATTCTGTGTAGTAAATACTTGAGTGTCATTCTTTGTCAGACAAGGAGGGATGACTACGGACATTTTATATAATTAAGACCAAGGGACTTTGCCCTTATGTATCTTTCTTCTGGAGTTTTCTTGCATTGCATTGACTTTCATCATTGTGCTATTTTAGCTTCTAGGAACTGGATTACTTACAAAAAGTCTGGGTTGTCTATGTGTAGTTAAACTGCATTGCCTTCCAGAGGTGCAGCAGGAGCATTTAATTCTTTGTTGGTTTTTTAATAGTTGTTAAGCCTTATCCAATAAGTTACGATCTTGCTTTGAGTTTTTTATTTTTCAAGCCTTAAGGTTTTCAGAATTAACTTTCAATATGAGTCATGTCAACTGGTATACTGAAGTTTGAGTCTACAGACACCATGATATATTCTTCTGTTAAGCATATGTGAATGTCTGCATTAACCTTAGTGAGGTATTTTAATGTAAAACTAATTCAGCAATTTAAATACAGTGCTGTAATTCATTGCTGGACAATATATCCAGAGAGAGCATATTGTGAAAATTGTATGACTAAATGTAAGTTGTATGGATTTATGGCAGCTTAATGAGAGAGAGCTGGTTTTGCCTATGTTTCATGGGTATTTGTTTCCATCTTACCTGTTCTAATGTGAAGCTACCTATGGGGTTTCTAGACAGACCACTCTGATTCTTAATAGGCCATAGGAGAATACCAGTATTTTTCTGTCTAAATTCTACTTATATGTGATCCTTTAGGTGACAAGAATTGCAGCGTTGTAATGGGGTAGCTCTTGGAATTCCTTTTTAACAATGTATCTCAAATTACCTCTAAGTGCTGTGGAAAAGCAGATTAAGAAAATGAAGGGAAGAAAATGCAAATAGAAAAGGTAAACTAGCACTGATGGGAGGATAGGCAAAAATGTTTTCTTGCACTGAGAAGCAACTTTGGTGAAGACCACTGATCTGTAATTAACTACGTTACGTGAAGGTACTGATGGAGGCTAATGCAGGATGTGGTAGAGGAGAGAACAGGCAACTATTGGGTAATGAAAAGTAAGTTTTCTCTTACTGTTCTTAGTAAAAACCAATCCGACGTGCCACGTAATGTACTTGTCAGAAAAGGTTAACGTTTAAGGACCTCTTCTTCCAAGCTCAAGATCAGTGCATCCCAGCAAGTGGGAAATTGAGAAAGGGGGCTAGGACACCTGCATGGTTAAGTATGGAACTGCTAAGCAAACTTGGTAGTGGAAGAAGAGGGTCTACAGATCATGGAACGAGGGGCTGGCCACCTGGGAGGAGTATAGGACTGTTGTCAGAGGATGTAGGGAGGCAACTAGGAAGGCTAAGGCATCATTGGAACTCAGCCTTGCAAGAGAGGTCAAGAATAATAAAAAGGACTTCTTCAAATATATTGCAGGAAAAGCCAAATTTAGAGGCAATGTGGACCCTTTGCTGAATGAGGCGGGTGCCCTGGTGACAGAGGACATGAAGTCAGAGTTACTAAATGCTATTTTTGTCTCTGTCTGTATTGCTGGAGACTGTCCTCAGGAGCCCCTGACATCTGAGGCACCAGAGGATAGCATGACAGAGGAGTCTTCCCTCGTTGATGAGGACTGGGTTAAAGAACAGTTGAGTAATCTGGACATCCATAAGTCTGTGGGTCCTGATGGCATGCACCCACAGGTGCTGAGGGAGCTAGCACAGGTCATTGCCAGACCACTTGCCACCATATTCAGTAACTCATAGCAGACAGGAGAGGTGCCTGGGGACTGGAGGAGGGCAAATGTCACCCCAATCTTCAAAAGGGGTAAGAAGGAGGACCAGGCAACTATAAACCAGTCAGCCTCACCTCCATCCCCAGAAAGATAATGGAGAAATTTATCCTCAGTGCTATCCTTAGGCATATCAAGGACAGGGGGGTCATTAGGAGCAGTCATCGTGGTTTTACCAAGGGGAGGTCATGTTTGACCAACCTGGTAGCCTTTTATGAGGATATAACCAGGTGGATGGATGATGGTAGAGCAGTGGATGTGGCTTATCTTGATTTCAGTGAGGCATTTGACACTGTCTCCCACAGCATCCTTCTGGCTAAACTGAGGCAGTGTGGCCTGGATGATCAGGTAGTGAGGTGGATTAGGAACTGGTTGAAAGAAGGAAGCCAGAGAGCTGTGGTCAATGGGATGGAGTTGAGTTGAAGGCCCGTAACTAGTGGGGTCTGACAGGGGTCGGTGCTGGGACCAGTTCTGTTCAACATATTCATCAATGACCTTGATGAGGGCACAGAATGCACTGTCAGCAAGTTTGCTGATGACACCAAGCTGGGTGGAGTGGCTGACACACCAGCAGGCTGTGCTGCCATTCAGCAAGACTTGGACAGGCAGGAGGGTTGGGCAGGAAGAAATTTAATGAAATTCAACAAAGGCAAGTGTAGAGCCTTGCATCTGGGAAAGAACAACCCCAGGTATCAGTGTAGGTTGGGGACTGATCTGTTGGAAGGCAGTGAAGGGGAAAAGGATCTGGGGGTCCTAGTTGATGGGAAGCTGACCATGAGCCAGCAATGTGCTCTTGTGGCCAAGAGGGCCAATGCCATTCTGGGGTGTATTAAAAGGGGTGTGCCTAGTAGGTCAAGAGAGGTTCTCCTGCCCTCCTATTCTGCTGTAGTAAGGCTGCATTTGGAGTAATGTGTCTAGTTCTGGTCCCCCCAGTTCAAGAGGGACATAGAATTGCTTGAGAGAGGACAGCATAGAGCCACCAAAATGATTAAGGGAGGGGAACATCTCTCTTATGAGGAAAGACTGAGGAAGCTGGGGCTCTTTAGCTTGGAGAAAAGGAGACTGAGGGCTGAGCTCATCAATGTTTATAAACAAAGGGTGAGTTCCAGGAGGATGGAGCCAGGCTCTTCTCAGTGATGCCTGATGACAGGACAAGGGGCAGTGGGTGGAAGCTGAGGCAGCTGAAGTTCCACGTAAATATGAGGAGGAACCTCTTTACTGTGAGGGTGACAGAACACTGGAACAGGTTGCCCAGGTGGGTTGTGGAGTCTCCCCCTCTGGCGTCCTGCCTGGATGCGTTCCTGTGTGATCTGGTCTAGGTGATCCTGCTCTGGCAGGGGGGTTGGACTAGATGATCTTTCAAGGTCCCTTCTGGCCTCTGACATCTGTGATTTAGAAAATAGTGACAAGTATTTGGTGTTCTTGAGACTTCTAAGTATGTTGGAGTGTTGGCATTTTTGGCTCTTTTTGTGTTATTACAAACTATTTGTTGTCTAAAAACACAAAGTCACAAAACCAACATATGAGTCTTTTAGTACTCTCCTTTTAAAGAGTCAGAGAACAGCTCAGGTTGTACAATCCTGCACAAGCTTTGTAACGCAAGTTATGAAGTTTCTGGAGTCCAAAAGAGTTTGCCAAAGTGAAACACATTTTACTAATTTTATTTTAAAAACTATGAAAATGAACACAAACATGATTTTCACTTCTGAAGAATACAGTTTCCATTGTATTGACAGTTAAACATGTTCTCTGTTACAGAAATTATTTTTGTCAGTATGTTTTATGTATTTCATGTTAAAATATTGATTACAAAAGGTAGATATAAGGGAGGATCACTGGATGCTGTAAGGATATGAAGAGCAGCAGTATGAATTTATGATAGCTTAAAGATGGGACTATTTTTGACTTTACTTATCAAAGAAACATAGAAATGTCTGGGTTGGAAGGGACCTCTAGATGTCATCTAGTCCAACCCCACTGCTGAGAGCAGGGACATCCTCAACTAGAGCAGGTTGCTCAAAGCTCTGTCAAGCCTCATCTTGAATGTCTGCAGGGATGGGGCCTCAACCACCTCCCTGGGCAACCTGTTCCAGTGCTCCACCACTCGTGGTAAAGAACTTCTTCCCTATTTCTAATCTAAATCCACTCCTTTCTAGTTTAAAACCATTACCCCTCATCCTTTCACTCCAGGCCTTTGTAAACAGGCCCT
>JANIJG010018084.1:34208-44271 GCA_024611175.1 Megaceryle torquata
GTCCATGTCCTTCCTGTGCTGAGGGCTCCAGAGCTGGATGCAGTATTCCAGGTGAGGTCTCACCAGAGCAGAGCAGATTGTGGCAGAATCCCCTCTCTCCGTCTGCTGGCCACACTTCTTTTGCTGCAGCCCAGGATGTGATTGGCCTTCGTGGGTATTTAGTCGCATTTTATCTGTTACACGGGTACTTACTTTTTTCTGGTGCATGATGAATCAGATTAGGGAACTGGTCTAGGAGAAGCTGTCTGACACACTTCATTGGTGAAAGGGAGCAGGGCAGAAGCAACTGTGTGTGGAAGACCCACAGAAGTGTTGTAGGTTCGTGCTGGATTAAATTTGCAGGACTTCTGCAGCAATGAGTCTTTCTCCTCTAAGTATTAAGTCATCAACAGGAAGATCCCTAAAGTACAAGAGAAGCACAAATCTCAGGTATTGTCAGTATTCCCATGTACCTTTATTTATTAAAGATTAAATCGTGCATTTTGGTTATAAAGAAAAATTCAGGTATATAATACATCATGTTAAACCTCCAGGACAAACCTAGTAAATCTAAATGACATCAGTGTAAAGGTAGGAACAAATACTGTCAGATGAGTCAAGGTGTTGATAGAAAAGCATTTTAGATCACCTAGTAGATTCAGAAACACACGATACAGGTGAATTATTTGACTTTCTGGTATTTGCTCTAGGTGAAAACGACAATTTTACAATGTGTTTATGATATTGTGACAGCAGCTTGGCAGGCAGTGTAAAAATGTTGAACACGCAGTTATTTTAGTAGGCTATTTACACTTTCACATGTTCAGTTGATGTGGTAACCTACTTAAATCATAGCTGTCATTTAATATTTTTATCATGTTTAATTGAGTCTCCAGTTGAGTATTTATATATTTGTTTGAGCAAAGCTAAACAGAAGCACCGTTCTTACCAAAACCAAGCACATGTATTAGCAAAGTCCTGACATTTTTTTACTAAAGAAAGTGCTTTTTAATAATAATACTTTTCAAATGGAAACATGTTTGTGGCAACATTTGATGTCACTCAGATATTATGAAGAACTGTGTGTGGTATTCTTGTAAGCATTCTGTACTCAGCCCCAAACGATCTATGCAAACTAAATTTTTTTGTCCTTAATAATAACTACTGCTGTCTACACTTTTGATGGTAATATGTATTGTATAAGCAAAGTAAATGCTAATTAACTGAATAAAATATGTAAGCATTTAATAATAAAGAATTGTATGCATTAAAATAATAATTATTACATTTTATTAATAAGTTTTTGCACAGTTGACCTATTTTCATCAATCCAACATCTGCTTCCATGGCAACATGATTTGAACCAGGAGCAGAATCATGAAAGTCCCCTCTTTTGCTTATGGATGGATGCTAACTGAATGCAGCAAGTGCAGTTTTCAAACAAAAGTAGAATGGAGAATTTTTCAAAAAAAAGGAGAATGTCCTTAAATCAGGAAACAAAAAAACCTTTAAGACAATTTAAAAATAGTTGTATCCCACAGTGTGTTTAGTTCTTCAGGCTTTACATAGACACAGGTGCAAAGTGGGACATACCACAAGCATCTGTGCTTGTGTGAAACTGTTGCAAATCACCTCTGACTTCAAGTCAGTGTAAAAAGTGAAAATTACAGGATCATAGAAGGGTAGAGGGAAGGGACCTTGATATCATTAAACCCAACCCCTCTGTCAACAGGAACACCTGGGGCAGCCCACACAGGAACAGATCCAGGTGGGTCTTGAAAGTCTGTAGATAAGGAGACTCCACAACATCTCTGGGCAGCCTGTTCCAGTGCTCCATCACCCTCACAGGGAGGAAGTTTCTTCCTCGTGTTGAGGTGGAATTTCCTGTGTTTCACCTTGCTACAGTTATCTCTCCTCCTATCACAGGGCACAACTGAAAAGAGACTGTCCCCTTCTACTTGAGACCCACCCTTCAGATATTTGTAAACAGTAATAAGATTTCCATAATTACTCTGAAGAAATTCAATGAATAGTTGGGGGAGCAGGTTAAAACAATGTGTAACCTTAGTTCTGCAGTGCTTTTTTATTTTTCTTTGAAAATTGTTGACAAAGTTTTTTTCTTGATGAATATTTCTTTTTAATGTAGACACTTAGAAATTCAAAGAATGTAAATTAAATCAGTTTCAGAACTACTCTGAAAGTTAAGTGCAAGAAATCAGTTGTGTATATAACACTTTTTAAAATATTTCTTTTGTTGTTGGTCATGTTTGGTTTATTTAAAAGCAATACCTGTAAAGTACAACTTAACATGAATGTATCATAGTCTCTCAAAAGTAACTTGTGTATCCATCACTCAAATGTAGTAAACCAATCAAAAGCTTTTATGAAGAGGTGCACTTAGCCTGGATATTTTCTGTCACATCGAGATGTTTGGGGATTAGCTAGGAAATACTAGGTAGTAATGGAGGGCCCGGTTCATAGCTGTAGTATAAAATCTGACCTTACAAATACAGTTATGGGAAGAGTGTAATCACCTCGGGTATAGATGAAATTGAGGACCTTAGCTTAGGGACAGGACTATCAGGTTCATAGTAAACTTGACTTAAACAATTGGGCTGTGTGGATTTGATTTCATAGAGTCCTCATAAGAATTTGAAATTGATCTTTATGAGGTTCTTAAAAATACATAGTTCTGTAGGAGTTATGGAGTGACATAAGGGAAATAACCCATTCTTAAGCTTTGTGTTTTCTTGGTGAGGAGGAGCTGACAGTCCATTTATCAAAGGCTGGAAATCAGGAAGAGTTTTTTTAATAAAGCTGACAAGTTAGTGATGTTATGTTTAAAATTGATAGATGATTCAAAGCCCAAGTGAATGGGAATTGCCTGGTACATCTGCTTTTCTCTAGAGTTCCATTTTATTAAGTGTTTTTCTTCATCAAAGGTCTCCTGGTGTACAGTAGAAGCAATTTGAGCTTCTGCTGAGCACTCTTAATATGATGGCTCCAACAGTCAGTCAGCTCAGCAGTAAGTATGGCAGTTGTTTCTTAAATGATGTGCCAAAGAAACTGAGAAACACTGCCAGTCTTCATCTGGTTCTAGGCTGCCTCATACTTTGCTTTGTAGATAAAGTTGGAAATTAGTAAATGTTGCATCATGAGTGCAACTGAAGATCTTCTGAATCCATTTCCTTGGCAAAGGCAAATTTAGATTACATCAAAATTAAAGTATTTTTCCTTAATTCCCTTTAAAAAAATAATCCTTAGACGTTTTTCAGCAGATTCCAACGAAGTCTGTTTTGGTTTTTTTTCTCATAGACAGGTGGTCTTTATTTTTATGTTTTAAGAAACAGTATTAGTTGGCTTATTACTTAGCAATAGTATACATGACTCTTCTGTCAGGGTGGAAGTTAGGTGTGGTTCTGCATGGTATAATGTTCTGAGTGTGTGGAGCGAACAGCTTTATTTGTGTAGGATCCAGGAGTTTGGAATTTAGCAGATATACAAAGTACACTTATATATTGGCCAACTTTACATAAGAAACTGGAAAAAAAAAAGCAGAAAATTAGGCTGCATCAGCATTCATGCATAGATAAAGATATTGGCACTAATGGAGTTAGAACAGTGCAAAGTTGAAGCAAAACAGCTGTGTATAAAGCATATATGGTACATGAGGGTGTTTCAATTATAACTCGAGTATTTTTCAATTATAAAGGCGAGGAGTAGTATTTGCTAGTAAATATTTGATTGTTGTTTAAATGTCTGCCTAATGGTTAAATGTATATATAAAAAATTATTTCTCTATCTTGAATAAGTATTAATTAGGTAGTTATACATAAGGTTCTTTTTCTGAAATGTTTCATAGTAAGGTACAAAACTTACTGACAACTTTACATTTCCTTTTTGAGAAAATACTTAGCAAGCTTATTCATTAGGTATTTTAGTGTAATATGAACTACATCTTGGCCAAGAACTATCACGGCCTACAACTGTTATAGGAAAATACAGAAAGATAAATGGAAAAATGCACTTTAAGTAAATTGTGTAATTATTTGGTTCATTTTATAGATACATAAATTCTGCAGCACTAGTAATTCTGAATGTTAAAAAAAATTAATGTAAGCCATTGGTGAATTCAATTAACATACTGTTTATATTGAAGAATACCTCTACCTCAACTGCTAACACGTGGTATGTATGCATACACATAAGAAATCATATCTAAAAGTTCTCCTTTAAAAATCTGATGCATATTTTAAAATTTTTTTATATTGTACAAAATAGGAATTTGATTTTTATATTCCCTGCTAGACAGGTAAGTCACTGAAGTTTGGCTTATTCCTACATTCGCAGTTGTGAGCCATAAAAATAGTTGATATTTTAATTTCAAGCTGAAACCCTGGCAAAAATTACCAGAAAATGCTGAATAGTGTTGGTATAACATTCAGTGGAATAATAATGAATTCAAATTTCTATGCATTTTATACACACTGTACTTTGCAAAAATTCTTGAAATTGTAGGTTTAATTTGAATAACATTTTGGATTATTTTAGATATTCTTCTGAATAACAGGGGATCAAATTGTTTTCAGGCTGTGTTTTATCTCAGCTCAGTAGAGTTTTAACCTTTCACATGGTGGGAGGACTTATGGATTTGTCTGTATAAAATTTTACAAGCACTTGCTGCTGAAACAGAATCCTGGGACCATATCAATGAGGTTTTAAAACCAAAACCAACAGTTTTGCTGATCGTATATTAATATACAATTATATTTTATTACCAAAATAAAAAATTACCAGAGAACTTTTTTATTTCCATCTACTGGTTGGTTGTGGCTGTTTGTTTTGGTTTTGATTTGGGGTTTTTTGAGACATTCATTCTGATTTAGTGTAGAATTTTGGTTACTTTGTATAGTAAAGATTAATGGCAAAAGCTTGTCGGAATGAAAACAAATATTAAAAAAATTCAGAGATCTAAGTAAGTCTGTAGTTGTTGGTTTTGTTCCATAGCTTTCTGGTAGTATTGAAATGAAAATGCATATTAACATCTATATATTCTTAAATAGTCTAATGGCTTTTTGAAAATCTCAGAATTGAAAACATTATCTGTGTATTTTCCTATTTGTGAGTCATTTTAATTTATTCCTCCTCATTTTTCATTCTTTTTGCAAACCATTCCTTTTTCAGATTCTCAGTTTGTTGTGTTGGAAGTTGAAAAATAATTACACAGATGAATGAATTGTGCTGTTCAAACCATGTACAAACACTGTAATGTGTTAAATAAGCAGATATATGTAGTAATGTGTAGGACAGCAAGAAACCTGTACTTCATAAGGTTTTTCAACCCTGATAACTGAAGTGTGTTGATATATTTTATTACTGGACCATTGTCTTTTGACAGTTTATTCCTCGGTGTCATGGTTTAGGCCCAGCTGGGAACTAAGGTGTTTGCTCTCTCCTCCCTCCCCCTAGTGGGATGGGAAGGAGAATTGGGAGATAAAGGCAAAACCCTATGGATAGAGGTAAAGTCAGTTAAATAGAACAACAGAAATAGAGAAGAAACAGCAGTAGTAACAATAATACTAATGAAATAATATATAAAATGAGTGATACAGAATGCAACTGCTTGTTGCCCTGGACCTGCTGCTGCCCAGCTCCTCCATCCACTCAATTCTTTTTGATGCCTCTGCTGACAGCAAACTCCTCCTTATATAGTGGGTATCACATCAGTATGGTATCAAATATCCCACTGGTGGTTCAGGTGGCTCTCCTGACTGTGGTTCCTCCCAGCTTCTTGTGAAAATTAATCCTATTACTTGGATGAACCTTGGACACTCACTTTATAGTGACACAATTCAGAATATGACTTTTATTTCCAAACAAATATATGTCGTGGCTGTAAAGTGTATGAAATACAGCTTCACTTCTTTTAAACTCCTTTAAACAGGATTTTTTGATCCAGTTGTACTAGAAGTATGTACAAAGGAATGTCTGAGCTAGGTCAGATCATGGGTCTGTCTAGGCCAGAATCATTTCTTCAGCAGAGGGAAGACTACATTAACCTTCACGTGTATTGGTTCTATCCTGTATTTTTCTAGCTTTTCTCTGCAATTTTTTTCAGTTGCATTTTCTATTTGTTAGAAGGACTTTAAATTGTCAATTGGATACTGCCAGTGTGGGTGTGGCATTACACTGGAAGTTAGGAAGTTGATGACACAGGGAGCTCTCTCCCCAGGAAAGAAAATCCGACAGGTGTCTCAGTAGAAACAACGATAGAAAAGAGGGAATACTCTCTTTGTCGTCAGCCAAGTGGTGGTAGGAACAGGGAGTTAACAAAGGTATCATGCTAGTTAGATGAAAGACCTGAACTTTCAAGAAGGATCAAGGCAATGCTTTAGCTCGTGTTGGAGTCCCCTCAGTAAGGAGCAGTCTTCTGGGACTGTCATTCCTCATGAATTTAAGATTATCTGATAGATACTATGGTATTTTTAAACCATCCATTTACAAAAAGGTTGGAGGAGATATGTATTAGGAATTCTTCCTGGAAGACAGCATGTTTCTTAACTATGCTAGTTAAGTGCTTCAGAAGAGTCAATCTGGAAAAACAGCAGGAGGAGACTAAGAATATTTGCTTCCATTCCTTCTGGGATTGTGCAAGGCTGCCAAAATGACAAAACTTCAGAAGGGAAGATGAATAGTGAACAAATCTTTGGAGACAATTACAAGACATCTTAAAGAACCTTATAAGAGTCAGGGTTTCAGATCTCTTTAAAACCCACTTTGCTTAATATTTCTGACAAAGAAGTTTCCTTTAATAAGTATGATATATCCAGCTCAAGCCTGATCAGGATGTACAGCTTCCTTGCTGGCAGTTGGAAGTGGAATGGACAGAAAAGCCAAGTTAATACCTTCACTGTTTGTATTCATTGTTTACCTTCCACTTGATTAAGATTAATAGTTCTTTAATGACAAGATAGAGTATGAACATTTAAAGCTTCCTGGTTTCACAACAATTCCAGGGTTGGCTTAGCATTTCATGGAACGGATTTTTTTTGTTTTGTAAATAACTTATTAGTCTATTTGGTTAAATTATTTAAATACTTTTCTGAAAATGTAGTATCTGTAGCTGTCAGCACAGGCTTGAAAAATGGCATTTCCAAGAGAATTGCTAGACCTATAGGATTCAGAGACCATATTTCCATAGATCTGTGATGCAGTTTTCAGTAGCATTTGCTTGCATCATTCTCTTCTCAGGGATGGTGATGCTTTTCCTGTCTCTGAAGCTTTATATAACTTATTTGTCTATGGTGCTACGTGTTGGTTGGTTTGGTTAGTTAAACTGTGTGGAGTATTGAAGCATAAATCTAATTCATCATTTGTATTCTCAGATGATTGAGAGTGAAAATGAGCGGCTCTGAGCTGGTAAGGGAATCCAAAGGTAGAAAATGTGGGGTTTGCAGCTGCAGCTGGAAGAGAGATGGAGGGCAGGAGATCAGTAAAACTGTCTCCCAGTAGCAATGAGAATGCTAGTCATACGTGTGTTGGAGCCTCTATATTGCTGATTAGATAGAAACACCTCTTTAAATAGAGAGTCTTAATGGTTTAATATTGTTGCTTGCATGTTTTCCAGTTACAAAACTGCAGAAGAACTTTTTTATTAAATTTTCTTTGCAATAGCTTCTAACAATTTAGTTGGGAGTGTTAAGTCCTCTGAAATGACTTTTGTGTTCTTATTGATGACTTTGTTATGCACCTGCTCAGTATTGTAAACATAATTAGTAGTCATTTAATGGAAATTTGCAGCATGAGTTGTACATTCTCTTATTTTAAAATGACCTAAATTTGTTGCTCTATTTTTTCTTCTGATGTACGTAATTTGCTTTTTAAAATCTGGGTTTCCAAAAGAAATAATACTCCCTTTCGTTTTGGTTTGATTGCTTTGTTTTAGTTTAAGTGATGAGAATGACCTGACACGCTTAACTGAACTGATTTTGGAACTCAAATTCTGCAAGATAATGCAGTACTGGACTGAAAGGGTCTAGTAGAGACGTAGTTATTTTTAATAGCCCCTTTGAAAAAGTTTTACTAAATGAACACTGAAGATGGTGAAAAGTCATGCTGGAAAGTAAATGTGAAAAGTGGTGGGACTTAATTTACTTCATTTTTGTGTTGAATTTTTATCTTATACTGGAAGTATCAATCCAGAATTTCACTCTTCTGTTCAGAGGAAATTAGTGGAATGATGTGTAATTTTCAAATGGATTTTTCATTAACTGTGGCAGTGTGCAAGTTGCCTGGTATGCTGCTGCTTCTTTCTATTCTAATACCATGAAGAGCCCTTTTGAAGTCATGGGAGATGTCTAACGCATGCTTATAATGGACTATATCTCTACAATGAATAATACAAAGGAGATACAGTTGGAAGCTACTGAGAGTTTATAAGCCATAGTATGTATGCGTGCTATAGGGATTACAAAAAACCTGTATCAAATATAAAGGTATCTTTTGTTAAATTTGAAATAGTTTGTGATACTTCACCTCATTGTATTCTTTCAGAAGTTCATAACTGTTGCAAATTCTGAGTGAAACTTGTTTTAAAATGTGGTGAAATGGGAATAAACAGTTTATTAAAGGAAATGTTTAAATTTTTACTGTTATAGCTTAGCAAGTAAAATTATTGAATTCGAGTATTTTCTTGTTCTAGCTTCTAAAAGGCTTAATTAAAAAAATATGGCTGTACTAGGAGTATATTGATGAATTATTAATGCATGTTGAAGAATAGTATGTTGGAAAAAAATGGAAATATTGTTAGTTTATTCTAACACTGGTTTTATTTGGTAGTCCTGTGTAATTATAGGAACTGCAAGAGGAAGCAGGAGAAATATGAGTATTTTTGTGACATCTTTCCAGTGGTTTTCATGCCAGTTTTTACAAAATAATTATGGGGGAAATCTATTAAACTTTTTTTAACAGCGTAAAATGTGTAAATGGGAGGATTTGAGTATTAAATTCTAACATGTGAATAAGGAGGCCACAACCCAGACTGTAGGGTGTTCCTTTTAAGTGCTAATTTTTCTGTGCTCCTGTAATTATAGGAGACTAAAATTCCTTTTAAATTCTGACTGCAGATCTTTCCTGTAAGAGTCAAAAGTACAACTGGTAGTGAGAATGGGATGTGGCCATATGGAGACAGCAGGTTGCAAAGTGACACTGCTGTCACTATGCCAATAGGTTCATGAGTTGGTCTTTCTCTGAACTTGGATGGTTCTTCATGGCCAATTAAAACTGACTTTGGATATGTCAGAAGGAATGGGTGGATCTGTCTCTTTAGGACTCTGTATGCACTCTGATACTTATTGTGAAAGTGCATGTAGCAGAAAATATAACTGCTGAGCATTACTGAGACTGCAGTTCTTTGACAGCTGCATGGACTTTGTATTGGTGTGACTGGAATTGCAAGTTCTGAATTTTCTGAGTATAAATAGAGCCTTCTACCACTTTGGTTTTCTGTTTCTTATGAATCTTTCAAGTTGCTCAGCTTTCCAAGCTACCTGAAGTGCTGTGATAGTTACAATAAGACCATAACCACCCAGAGAAGTTAACAATAACAGTTACTGAAAAAGAAATGTTAAGGGTGTTCTGCTCATATAGATGCTCTGCTGTAGTATCACAATTTTATTCTGGTCTTCAGAATGAGACGTTCCAAATCCACTGAGTGTTCAGTTTGTTTTCCGTGTTGCTCCCTAACTGTTTCTGAAGGTGAAGTAAATAACAGTAGTGGCAGCTTGCTCTTTCCTTTCACCCCAAAACTCCCTCCATGTAGAGTAAACTGAGATCTGTAGTTACACACTTTAACTACAAAATAACTTGTACAGCAATGGATTAAAAGCTGTACATTGTAAAATGTTTTGAAGCTAAAGTGCAAGAGTACATACAGCTGTGGGATATTTCTTAAATTTTAGCTGGAGAAACTATATGCAAGAATTGTATGTCTAACAGAAATACTGATAGCTAAGGGGGAAGGAAGTGAGCTGCCTTCGTAATGCCACATTGTATTAATAATTGCAGTTGCATCTTACTTTGCTCA
>JANIJG010018084.1:44371-54421 GCA_024611175.1 Megaceryle torquata
GCTAAGGGGGAAGGAAGTGAGCTGCCTTCGTAATGCCACATTGTATTAATAATTGCAGTTGCATCTTACTTTGCTCAACTTCCCTCTGAAGACATCTGAGCTGCAGAGATATAGGGAGTAATAGGAGCATAATCTTAGAAGCCATAGTAAGAGACAGATGCTTCTTCTGATCCCCCAATGTAATTGAGAGTAATATGTAAAAAGTTGTGTTGTGGCTTCTTTTCAAAGTTTGGAAAAATTCGTACAGCTTTGCTGACACTCTATTCCAAGCAGAAGAGGCCTCCTGTCTTGCCATTTGCTCTTAGTGCATTGTCTAGAAATACTGCCTTGGTACAATAATACTGATTTTCTGCTGGTGCAGACATGTTCAAATGCATGGGTATACCTTTTATAATACAGTGAGAGCTTAGATTTTTTTTTTAGAAGTCAAGACTTAATTAATGTTGGATTCTTTGTGCATACTACCATCTAGAGGTACAAAATGTCCCAGTGTCACATGTAATTTTCTACTGTGCTTTATAGTTGCATCTGGAAAATAAGTATGAAAACTGGAAAGCCTGGGAGTGCTACCTAGTGTTTGAGTATCTACATCAGGCTTTGTCAGGATGGGACTCAGATGTGTGTTGCTCTCCTTCTGCTACTGTCTGTCCTATTTTTCACCGGGAGAAAACATGAGTGGCTGTTTGGAGGAGATGCAGTACAGTGTAACAACTCCACTAGTCTGGCAGATTGGGGATTTCAGAGTGTTTTGTGGACTCTGCCCTTTAGTTTATCTAACTTTTCTCTCCCTTTTCTAAACCAGAATCATGTAATCTTGACCAAAACCCCAGCATATGTGTGAGGTTCCTTGCATAAGATTTTTCAGCCTTACAGAGTAATGTAACTGTTCTTGCAGTTAGAAAGCTTTTAACCAACATCTCCCAATTGCAAGTTAAGCTGACTACTACTTTAGTACAGAAATGTAATTGGTCACTGTTCCCTTCATATTGACTTTCCTACTGCTATGAAATTTCTGTCTACTCTTTTCTAAGCTGCATGAACTTAGATCTTTCAACTCTTCCTCACAGGTCTAGTATTTCAAAATACTTTTTTTTGTTCTTACCAGGATTTTCTCTGTTTTTTAAATGATGATACCTGAAACCAGGTAGAAGTAGTAGAACTTAGAAACTTCTGAGTATATAAAAAAAAAATCAGGTAGATCCTATATTGTATGTGATCCTTTCTATAGCATGTGAAAGGTGTTTTTTGTCTTCTGCAATAACCTTGTACTGAATCCTCCTTTTTTTTTTTTCTGAATTAGTGCTATACATCTTGTTTGTTTTCACTGAATCTCATATTGTACTTTAGAACTATTTCTTGAGTTTTTCAGGATCACTGAGTGCTCTTCAAAGCACTTGCATTTCTCCTTGCTTGGCATCATATGTACGATTCTTAAGTAGACTTTCCTGTTCAATCACTGAACTTGTTAATGAAACTACTGAACTAGGGTCTGATCCACCAGAAATCTGTCAAGGCCCCCACAGGATAGTCCTTCTACCTTGACAGTTGCTAGTGATTACTGTTGAAAAGCTTTTCTTTTTTCAGTCAGTTGTGTGCGTCTCTATTCAGTTACTTGATTTAGAGCATTTTGAGTGACCCAACTATGGTTCAGCCTCTGCCACTGTTCTCTGAATTGTAGCCAGTTAGTGTTATATCAAGGCATGGGCATGTTTGTGTTAAGCTGTGTGCACAATAGGCAAAAATAATGCAAAATAGGTTTATGTGGGCCAAAGAAGTTTTTTTTGTTGTGTTGTTTTTAGTTGTTGCTGGTTTTTGTTCTGTGGTTTTTTTGTGTTAAGAATTTTGTTGGCATTTGCATGTCCAAAGAAGGCTTCATTTTAAATTCTACCTGATAGGCTAGTGTTTGTCCTGGTGAGAAAAGATACAGGTCAGTTGTACGGGTCAGTTATGTGAGCTGATGGTGTGCTGCTGTTTCCTGTGCTTGCCTCAGAGCAGAAAGCCTGGGGTGGTTTTAGGTGAGCAGTGTTTTGCGCAAGGTGACTAGTGACTTTTCCCACCACAGTCTCCATTATAAACAGACGTGAGGTTGCAGATACACCAAGGTACTGTCAGTGAGCTCTTGAGTCATTAAAAATACATTGAAAGCTCTGATCTGATTAAATACCAGACAATTCTGTTTCTTGAGACTGTTGAATATGTGCAAATATGTATCAGTTCAGAACGATCGTCCCTTTTGACCTTTATCCATGTAATGATGATTTGTTGGATTGCTGTGTTAAGGAAAGAGGGACAAATATGTGAATGGAAGCTTTTTACCCTTATTTTCTGATCTACAGTGCAGCTATTTTATTTTAAGACTAGATAGCATGCTAGTCTTCTGTTAAGAAGTGGTAACATAGTATTTAGGAATATTTGACAATGTTGTCTAGCAGTGTTTGAAGCTCAGTTGCTACAGATAAATATCTGATGCAAATGATTGTCACAAGCATAGGTTACAGTTGGTGTTTCTGTTTGCAGTTCACTAGCTCGTATTTAAAAGTAGAGAATAAATACGCTCAAGGGAGGGAAAAGTGGAGTAGCTTAGAATAGAAGGAACACAAGTATTTACTTATGATTCTGGTAATCAAAGGGTTTAACTGCTAGTGTGTGGTGGAGTTTATTATCTATTAATTAAAATACTTCTTAAAAATAAAATCGGGAAAATTGTGACATTATACTAAACTAGTTTTGTACTTTTGTTGAGAGTTCTATTCTTTGAGTGTTATGTTTTTATCCCTGAATTTAATAACCAAGCCCCGCACTCATGCTTAAGGTAAAGTAAGCTTATCTTCAAGGAATAGCTTTCAAAAGAGGTTGTAGATAGACCATTAGTGGCCTAACTGTAGTTAAGAGACGTGTGATATTTTTATCCTGAAGAGGAAGAAAACGCTTAGAAATTCTGAATGTGGTAGGTCTTGTGGGTATTTTACCACTAGAGGGCTTATTTGTATAGCACTGAAAAGCGTGCTTGAGAAGTTTGCCTTGGGACAGCTTTTTGGTGTTTCATACAGTCCAAGAAAAGCAGAAAAAGCTCCACATACAGAAGTGTAATATTGAGGGGATGGATATCAGACTGCAAAGTTAGGAATATTTTGAGCTAGCTAGTTCTTTTAAACTCAGAAAATGAAATAAATTGTATCTCAATCTACAATTAGACAATAGAGGCTGATTAGGAGCAAGAAAAGATTGGAGAAAACAAAATATCCTGTTAATTTTTTTTAAGAGTTTTTCTGTTTATTTGACTTATGCTTAAGCACCTCTTTAGCAGAGCCATGCCTTTTTTGACATCTTGGTTTCTATTCTTTTGCTTTTCACCCCAGCTGAGCATTTCTTCATTTTGACAGTGCACATTAACATGCAAGATATTTCATTGGGAATCTGCTTAGTACAGAATGTGGCACGTTCACTGTGCCAGTGAGAGTCTTGGTACAAATATCTTGGTACAATATCTTTCCTGTTCATAAAGCACGACTTGTAATGGCAGCATCTAGTGTCTCTTTTGGCACTTTTCAAGAGCCTCTCTTTTGTTTTGAAACGTTGTTTGGCAGCTTCTTGGCTTGCTGGCAAAGAATCTGTGAAGACAGCTTTCCTGAAAACTGCTACGAGCTTTACATTTTTGCATTCAGATGCATTTAAAAATCAATGTTTGCAAAACTGGAGTTGTTTCTCTGATACTATTATTTTGTTTAGAGATCCTGCAAATTTGATTTAATGAGTCTTAAAATGTGCAGTTGTCATTCTGAGTTCTGTGTCTGTCATTAGCAAGTATGGAATCCCTGGTGTAGACAGTGCAGATTCATATTTTCTCAATCTGTAGATATGTTGCTTTGTTTGTGATGTTTTGGTTTTATTGTGTGGGTTTTTTTATATAAAAATTGCATACAACTTAGCAAAACTGTTGATTATATACCAGAGTTCTTGTTGGTGCAACTAGTAATTCACAATGGGGAGTTTAAATGAAGGTTTGACAGAATATCCTTCTTTAAAAAAATAATTTAAGGCAAAATTTTGTACTTTGAAACACAGACTACCTGTCTTAATCTTTTTATATCTTGTTCACCAATATTTCTTTTGCAGAGTAAACTATCTCTTTAGAAGTCTAATGTTCCACACTACTACAAAACCATATTTCTGTACAGAAAATACTTTTCTTATTTGGTGTAGTGGCTTGGTACAAAATGAAGGGTGGCATGTATTCCCTTTCCAGACTAATTTGCCTCTTAATAATTTTAAGTAAAGTTTTGGGCTTTTTTTCCTCTTCCTGCTTCCAAAAACTGTAGACAACAGTGACTTCTCTCATGAGCATCCCTGACAGCTGTAAGATCAGGATGCCAAGTTCTGGCTCCCAAACCTTGACCTCTTCTTTAGCTTGGTTTCTAATCTCTTGGCTGGCTCCTCTGCTTGTTGCTGTGACAGCTGTGGAATTGTCTCTGGAGCTGATGGATGCAAAGCTGTCTAGTTTGTGTTCTGCTTTATTGTTGGTGATGCCATCTCTCTTGAGAGGTGATGAGAGAGATGAGAATTATCTGTGTATTTTTATTATAAAAGTGAGAATTCTTAAAACTTTCAAATTCCTGTGATTAGTGTTTTTTTATTATCAGTGTAAATAGAAAGTGTTTGTTTCTACTTTACTTAGAAGTAAAAACAATCTAAACATAAATACATGGCACAAAGATCAGTAATCATCCATCCCTGACTTTTTTATTGGGCATTAGATTTCTGGATAAAGAGAGTAATGCTATTTTCATTGTATGAAATTTCAGCAATTTTGTGAAGAGCAAGTTTGTCTGAGACATGGGTAAAATGGCTTAAAAAAGATGTGCTTATAACTTGAAGACCAGCATGTATTGACTGTATTACCTATTCATGCATTGAATATCAGTAGCTACGTATAGAGATAGTCTAAGGTGGCTTGAAAGAGGTTGGGTAGATTTATTAGAGAGAAGTGGTGAAGCAAATGTGTGAATACAGGGTGCAGGGCCAGGTGGACTGTCTAAACCTCCTTTGAGACAACTGGAACTTATGAAAAGGAAATTATTACAGTATCCTCTTTTTTTCTTAACAAAATGCTAAGTTTTAATGCACAACAAAACCGTCTGTTGAAATGCAGTGTGATTGAAGTCTGACTTACAGTGAGAAAATAGAAGTGAATGGCTGATGATGTTAGAAGTGAAGCACTAGCCGTGTCTGTAGCAAAACTGTAAAGCAGGACCAAAATCAGCCCTTCAATGAGGATGGTTACAGAGCATGTGCAGGGTTTTGAGAAGAGCTTCTTTAATAGTCTCTCAGTATGTTTATTGCAATGCCTGTGGCTGTATCCCAGAGCAAAAGAGATGGATACAAATAGTGAATAGAGGAATGTAAACAATTTCTAAGCATTTCAATAAAAAGGATGATGTGGGGGGAAAAAACAGGTCTGACATTCTTCTTCAAACCACTCCAATGTCTGTGAAAAAAATAGATTCAGAAGGGCCAATATCCTGTCCTGCTGGAGGAAATGGAAAGAACAGATTTCTTACATCAAAAATCATCCATATAAATGACAGTTGGGGTACTGATTACAAACTGGCTTTGGAAAAAATTCCATATGGTTGTGTATTTTAGGGACTTGCAGCATTCTGTGGTAGTTAGGGTTTGACTGCATCTACAAAAAGATGTAAAATGCCAGATCCTTCTATCTTGTTGCTACCTTGCATCCCATAGGTTTGGCCACTGTTTTTTAGAATCAGAATCTGGTCTGATTCCTGAGGAGACTTGCCTTATCTGAAAGCTTATCTATTTGTCGGGGAGAAGGAAAGTAGCAGAGCAGTGCCATAGGAGCTTGCAAAAGAAAATGTAGGACTGTAGGATTGGGTAAGAATCCAAAACAGCTCCAGTTTGCAGAAATACTAGCTCAGCAAGAACCAGAATCAGTTCAGTTGAGGGTTTCATTCTCGCAATAGTTCTGACAGTATTGTATATGGAGTTAATGCTCCTTGCTTCTGTGGACTGGAGAGAGACTGAGTTTGTCATGCTTGCAGCCTCAGCTGTTTGGAGACAGAGAGGGAATTAAAAAGAGAAGTTCAGAATTAAATGTGTGTGAGATTCATTTCAGTACTTCAGAGGTTTTTTTTTTTTGTAGATAGGAAACATCAGGCACATAACTCTACAAAGGGCAGGGGAATAGGATGGACTAGATCAAAGCCCTTTTGTTTGGAATCAGCGAAAAATATTTGCATATCAATTAATTGGCATTTTTAAGCCCTATATTAACTTTTAAAATATCTCCAGAAATATGTTATAATTTACATAAGTTAATTCCATACTGTGGCCACTCTTTAATTTTTACCATTCACAGTTTAAACATTAGTAACAAAAATAAGAATGAAATCAACATTGTAAATGTGAATGCCAAGGTTTTAATCTATGTGCAAAGTAAATCCAGAAATGATTTATTGTTACTGATTTGTCTCTTAATAAGTATATAATTTTGCAAGACCTTGAGTGTTAATTTCTATCATATTGATAGTTTGCTTTTTATTAGACAGTTATAAAAAATGTTTCCAAATTAAAATTCTGTCCAAATGCATCTCCAGATCCAAGATGTTTTCTTAATAGCCCAAATCTTCATACTCTGAATTCTGGAAATCTTTTAATGGGGCTTCAGGTTTTGAATCTCTGTATTGGTGCATATTTGAATCTTGATTGCAGCTCTGTCTGTCAAGATGGGTAGCAGAACACTGCCTTCATTTTGCACCAGAGAGAAGTTTTTAATGTTGCATGCTGTGAATGCTGGATGTTCTTTTGAGGACTTGTTTGTATCTGAGATGAGGGGAATGTTACTTCACTCAGAGGATTTTCTTGTATTTTGTGCTTTTTCATCCCAGTGTTATTGCCTCCTGCTGCCTACCAGAGAGCATTGGCAACTACTTACAAATATATGCGTTCTTAATTTTATATAACCTCTTCTGCCATTGTGTGTGTGTTTTGGAGGTTTTTTTGGCCAGTACTCACTTTAGCTCTCAGTGAGCTTGAAGCTATCCTGGCTGTGTGCTGCTCTGTTTTTATCTGATAATTGGTTTTCTTACTTGAGGAATTCACATACTGTAAATGAAGGTACCGATTTACATTGTGCTTTCATGATGGTTTTGTTTCCTGGTAAATTGATATTTTGCTTGGTAGAACTGATTTCTTTTATAATATTAGCTGCAGATACTTTGAATCTACTAAAATGTAACTGAAGGAAAAAGATTAATATAAACACTTTGTAAATTTGATAACCTCAAAGTTTGGTAATTAATTACAATATGCTTCCTTGTATGCGTACAGAGCAGAATGTTTACTCTAAGGATGTATTTTTAATTAATTTATATATAAAAATAATCAATTGATATATGATCTGTACTCTTAAAATTTATTTAGACGAAAATGAAGTTTCATAATTGTGAGATAGGAAACTGGGGTTGAGGGATGGGGATGTTTTACAATTCCTCATTTATCTAACTTAATGGAATAAGTACAAATGTCTTATTTGGGATTTGGTCAGCTTACTGCAGCTAATGCCATCTTCTTCCCATAGAATGGCACCCCTGCCCAGTGTGATCGACATTATTGACTTGTAGCTCAGGTTCATTTCCTCTAGCAATAAGTCTGTAGGCAGATTTCTTTTTCTGGATCTAGCTGCATGTTTCCCCACTCGTGTTTTCCATTCCTTTGTCAGAGGCAACATCTTTGCTAATCTGTCGTGAGAGTACTCTTAAATCTACATCAGTCAAAAGGAATCATTGTAAATCTTATATACTTGCTTATCTAACTTGAAATAGATCAGGGGCTTCACGTTCTACAAAGGTCATCTTGGAATAACTGGCTTAAAAATATCTAAATACTCTTAGGATATTACTATAAGAAAAAGTTGGAGAGGGCTAAAATGCTGAAATACATGGAAAATGTGTAGTTACCAAATGAGGGAATATGCAGGGCATGATCCAGGTAATTTGCATGAAGTTAATGACTGTAGGAGCTGCTGAACAAAAGCAGTATAGTGAGTCTGGCTGATGTAGCTTTTAAATGAATCCTGAGAGTTGGAAGTTTGTTGTTGCATGGAATTAATTTATTGCAATATCCTTTTATATATATAATTTTGTAACTTGGTGTTGGATTTCCATGTACAGCACTTCGACAATGTATTTGATCATGTACATTGAACTGAAACCTCAGTGCATTCATTACAAAATATTTCAAACACTGGGTCAAATCAATACTCAAGCACTAAAACATTCTGTAGTTCTACTTCCAGTATGGTGATGCAGGTTGGAACTACCACCTGGGAACTGCCTACCTGACCAGGAAGACCAGGTGGATGAGGCCCTTTAAAGACAGATAGAAGCAATTTTGCATTCACAAGCTCTGGTCCTCATGGGGAATTTCAACCACCCTGACATCTGTAGGAAGGACAACACAGCAGGGCACCAACAATCCAGGAGATTTCCTGGGATGCACTGTCCACAGTTTCCTTCTCCAAGGAGGAGGGGAACCAATGAAGAAAAGTTGCTATGCTGGACCTTGTTCTCCCTGACAAGGAGGGGCTGGTGGGTAATACTGAAGCTCAAAGGCAGCCTCGGCTGCAGTGACCACAAAATGGTGGAATTCAAGATCCTTAGGGCAACAAGGAGGGTTCACAGCAAGCTTGCTCCCCTGGACTTCAGGAGGGCAGGCTTTGACCTCTTAAGGGATCTGCTTGGTAGAGTACTATGGGTTAAAGCCCTGGAGGGAAGAAGAGTTCAAACAAGCTGGTCAGTATCAAGGACTGCTTTGTCCAAGCCCAGAAGCAGTGTGTCCCAAAAAAAGAGGACAGTGGGCAAGAATGCCAGGAGACCTGCATGTATGAACAAGGAGCTCCTGGACACACTTAGATGCAAAAAGAGGGTCTATAGATGCAAAAAGAGGGTCTATAGAGAGTGGAAGCAAGGACGGCTACCCTGGGAGGAATACAAAGAAGTTGTCTGAACAGACAGATCAGGATAGGAAATCTAAGCCCAGAGAGAATTAAATCTGTCCAGGGACATCAAGGACAACACGAAAAACTTTTACAGGTATGTCAGTGACAAAAGGAAGGCTGACTGGAAACAGAAGATCTGGTCATGAGGGCTATGGCGAAGGCTGAGGTCTCAATGAATTCTTTGCCGTAGTCTTCACCAGAGAGGGCTCCAGCCACACCACCCATTTTGCAGAAGGCAAAGGCAGGAACTGGGAGAAGGAAGATCCACCCAGTGTAAGTGAAGATCACGTTCAAGGCCATCTAAAGAACCTGAAGGTGTACAAGTCCATGGAACCTGATGAGATCCATCGGTGGGTCCTGCGGGATCTGGCAGATGAGGTTCCAAAGCTGCAGCTCATCATATTTCAAGAGTCAGCAGTCTGGTGAAGTTGCCACTGACTGGAAAAGGGGAAACATAACACCATTTTTCAAAAAGGGAAAAAAGGAAGACCTGGGGAACTAAAGGCCAGTCAGTCATGTCTATGCCTGGCAAGATACTTCTGAAGGTTCTGCTAAGGCACATGGAAAGTGAGGGGGTGAATGGTGGCAACCAAGGTAGCTTCACCGAGGGCAAATTGTGCCCAATTAATTTGGTGGCCTTTTACATTGGAGTTACAGCATTGGTGGATAAATGAGGACCAACTGACACTGTTTACCAACAAACAAACAACTGACGCTGTTTACCTGGACTTCTGCAAAGCCTTCAGCACCATCCCACACAACATCCTGGTCTCATGACGTGGAGACGTGGATTTGAGGGATGGACCACCCCGTGGATAAGAAATTGTCTGGATGGTCACACTGAGTTGTGGTCAATGGCTCAATGTTCAAATAGAGACCAGTTATGAGGGGTGTCCCAAAGGAGTTAGTACTGAGACCAGTGCTGTTAATATACTTGTTGGCGATATGGACAGTGGAATTGAGTGCACCCTCAGCAAGTTTGTGGATGACACCAAGCCATGTGGTGTGGTCAACACACTGGAGGGAAGGAATGC
>JANIJG010018085.1:0-19566 GCA_024611175.1 Megaceryle torquata
AAGAATGCCAAAGCTTCCTTTTTTTTTTTTTTTTTTTTTTGGGTGTGTGTGTGTGTGTGTGTTTGTCAATGCTAAAAGGGAAATATTTGAAGCAGGTCTCTTGACAGTGTGCTTGATGGGACAGATGGCACCAGGGCTGAAAGGTTAACAGTCTGGATCCACACTCCGTGTAAATCCGCACTACCACATTGATCTGTGTGGAGCCCTGAAAACTTAGCCTAGAGCAGACTGCAGCTCTTGCAGGCTGAGAATCTTGTCATATTCAAAGAGAGTCTTTCCTATTGATTTTCACAGTGGCTGGACTAGGGCCAGAAAAGCAGAGAGTGAAGATGGGGATATTCTGGGAGAACAAAAGAGGGAGAAAAGTGATTTAATATTTTTTAAAAATATATAAAAATTATCTTCCATATCACAGAATCCTGAAATAAATGCTGTTCAGCTCCAGAGAATCCTGAATAATATATCTTGGAGAAGTAAGTGATGAGAAATAATTTTTCTGTAAAGTAAACCCTCTTAGAGAAAAGCCTCAGCTCCTGTATCTGTTTCTTGAATTTTGGGAAGAGAAACTGGCTTGAATCTGACTGAACTGACTCTTCTGATGCCCTGTTAGATTTCTAGAACAAAAGGTTTTGCTGGGGTGTGAATCAACATGGTAGAAATTTTATTAGCAAAGGTAATCTTATTTGAATTTCAACAACTGAAAGAATGAGGGAGAAGAGCAAGTGTAGGTACTGTGTGTGGATGCAGACTCTGAACTTAACCTCCAAACCCAGCTTCACCTCAAGCCTTGATTCTGAAGCTGTATCTCATTGCACCCTGTGTGTCACTGCCACAGTCTTGGCAGTGCCACCGCTAGAAGGCATAGAATTTTAGCCTGGTCTGTAGGCAGTTATGTGGTGGAAGGGGGTCTTGTCTTTACCTTTGTGTGCCTGGTTTGTGCCTGCTATTCCTATTTACTCTTCCCTGTTGTGTATGCACAGGGCTGTTCCTTGCTCTGTGTTTGACAGACAGCTCGAGGTGCAGGTAGCCTGTGTAACTTCTGCTTGTAACAACCAGGTGAGACCTGTGACATCCGCTCTGCCAGTGGCAGCCTAGAGCACTCCATAAGCTCTTAATCTGGTCCTTAGTTATAAATAACGCTACCTGGACAGCAGCAAGATTTTGGGGTGGCTTTTTTTCTCAGAACAACAACAATGAAGTTACAGATCTAATGATAAATCCAGTTTTCCTTCCTAGCTCCTTCACTGGTGACAACCAATGTGCAACACAGAAAATACACCGTTGAGCCATTATAGGCAACAAAGACAACGAACAAAAGAGCAATGTGATGCCTTTTCACTTGAGCTGAATTTGACATTGCTCCCTTTTCTGCAAAGCTACCAGGATATCTCTACTATCTTTGCAAAGTGACCCACCAGGCACTGTCTTATCTGTGAGAAGACTATGCTGAATAAAGACTATTTTTCATAAGTGATCAATTTAAGATATTAATTTAAAAGCTTTACAGTACTTGATTCATATTTACTAAACTGGGGTATTACAAAACTAAAGCATTTTCACCTTCTGCAGAGAAGGGATTGATGAGTTATGGTTCTGTCCCTTGCTCAGTGAAAGTCTACAGACAATCTATAACCATGATTTGCAGTGAGATTAGAGTCTATTTTTGTTACTCTTCATGTAACTTATATATGAACCAGGAATGCTAAATTTTGATGCAGCATCATGTTTTCAGTGACGCCTGTACTTTCAATTACATTAACAGAGCTGGCACTGTGTCTGTGAAAGAGGAGAGAGAGATGCTTAGCACAAGGGTTTCAGTTAATCTGCAGTGCTGCTCCCCAAAGCTCTTCAGGTCAAGTGACTTTGCTCAAGGTCATGCAGTAAATTCTGTTTGGGATTACAGTTTTGGATGTCCTTTTCCTTCTATTTTCTCTAATAGCTGGAGATAGTGCACCATATTTCATTTGGTATTACATGCCTGCAGGGAGCTCATATTGGATTTTCTGAGACTAGTAGAATCCATCCTGTTGCCTCATATTTTTATCATCATAAATGATACATCTTCTCAAGTGGGTGTAAAGTTTCACAAAGGCTTTGGGGCCTGAGCCCTCCCAAGTGAAGGGGAATTGTTTTCAAAGTCCATTTTTCTGAGAGATGTTCAGTGACTCCTCAAAACATTTTTTTTTCTTTTTTCTTTTTTTTTCCTCTTCAGATTTCCAGAATTTTCATCTGAGTTTCAGTCTGGATGCCTGCCAGGGTATCTTGGCACTCCTGGATGTATCCTTGGCATGAGTGATACTTCTGACTCATATAATACTTCACTGGAGCATTATTTCCTGGGGCAGACTGCATGTTACTGTGATTTCTTTACCACGAGGACATGGCCCCACTTACTGAACTTCTCACCCTCCATAATAACAGTTCAGCTGTGACAGAATGGAATTGGTTTGGGGAAGGGTTGATTCCTGCCACCTCTGAAATCAGCAGCCAGGTTTCCATTGACCTTAGTGGGAGGAAGATCAAGGCTATAGATAGGCTTGTGGGCTAAGAAATCATTATCATCATATTGTAATTGTGTGAATGGTAGAGTGGCTGTGAGATTTTGGGTTGTTTGGGTTAGGTGTTTTTTATGTCATGGGTGTTCTCTAATGTGTAACTGAGATGTTCTGACCTTAATTCTCCCATGAAGCTGAATGCCTCTGGCACACTGAGTATCCAGGAATTTAGAGTCCTGTGGAAAAGACTGCTTTTCTATTTGGTATACTAATAACTGCTGTGTCCCCTAGCAATACCTTCCTGCTTACAATCCCTTTGGTGTCCTATGTTGTTTTTTTGGGTTGGGTTTTGGTTTTTGGGTTGGGTGGTTTTTTTAAGTTTTTTTTTTTCCCACCCTGCAGGAAGTTTTCCAGAAAAGAGACATTAGCAGATCAGGAAAGCTCGACCTTGTGGAACTGCATGCAGCTGTACAGGAGACAGGTGAGCCCACAGCACATCTTGGCAAAACTCATCCCCACCCTTATAAAGGCTGGAAAAAGCCCAGGGCTGGGAAAATGTTTTGAGAATTATAAGTAGAGCCCAGGAGTGGTGATAAACATCATAGGCTGCATGGTCTTAGCTATCTCTAGATTGAATCTATGATTCTGTGATCTCTGCTTCCCTCTTTAGCTGGGTAAACACATTTGAAGATGATTCTGCTGTGGGATGAGCTACTTAATCTTTGCCCCAGTGTGGTCTCAGTATGTACTGATAGCTCTCTGAAACAGAATTGCTTATCTGTTTTAGGCCCAGTTTTTAAATCCCTTTCTGTTTGTTGCTAATTTAATTTTAAAAGACTGCATGGAGTTGTGTGGATACATGCAGGAGGCCAGATCTAGTTCATATTAAATTGCTGTCTCTGCTGAAGCTCAGGGACTGAGCCTGGAAGTGTGGGACTTGCACAGAGGCAATACTGGTGCCACACTTCACTAGTATAATGTCTAAAATTTGATCTAGAAATGGAAGACGATACGTATGGGTACAGATGCAGGACCAAGCTCTGTTGCTTTTACTGGGCTTTAAGTACAGGCAGAAGCTCAGTCTTGTAGCTTCTTTTGCATGTTTACAGCTTAAATAGCACTCCTCTTTTTGATGTGTCATTCACCCAGTTTATCTGAGTCAGTGAAAGCACAGTGAAAAACTCAGGCAGACTTCTGCTAAAGCAACTAAAATCTCAGGCCATGAATAGAAAAGAATTTTCTTCCTTGCAAATGCTGCTTGATGTTGGGACTAATGCTGCATGTATGAGCTTCGTCTGGGTTTTCTTTTTCATGTCCTTTCCTACCCTTTTGTGGAGTATTGCTCTTAAATGCAGCTACTGTCATTACCCTTGTACCCCATGAGTAAAGGGTGCCCATGCATATTTTACTCCAGCACTGGCAAGACTTAGAGTATAGGGGATCACATCTGAACCCTTCTAAGTTTGGCGGAGATATCTCTATGTAGTGGTCTGCTTTGGGCTGGTAATATTTGATTATCTTGAGAGAGGTTTGAAAAAAACAAGCAGTTGGAGAAGGGCTGAAGACCACTCAATTGTGCATGCTTATAGTGTGTGTACACCCATAGCTGTGCACATTCAGCTGTGTGCAGCTAGGATTTGCCATCTCATTGTGGTCCCCCCCCCCCTTTTTTTTTTCTTTCCTTTTATGAAGGCATTTCGCTCGGCAATGAAGTCTGTAATTTGATGGCAATCAGATATGGTGACCCTGACTTGAAAATCAGCTTTGAGAGCTTTGTGTGCTTCATGCTTCGAGTGGAGATCATGGGAGGTGAGGCTGATATTGCATGGCTGGCCAGGCAAGCTGAGCTGCCCAGCTAAGCCCTGGCCCTTCTGATGCTGGTCCTACTGGTAGTGGCAAGGTCAAAATGGGTTTCTGAATGCACCAAGAGTAATGAATCTAAAGCAAGGGACAGATAATAGAGTAAATCAAGCTCTCACTGTTTACCTTTCCACCAGTCACTTTCTACAGATGTCCAAGCTGTACATATCAGAGTGATTTAGCTCCCTGCATGTTTGCACCAGCCTTCTGCTGGACAGTAGGCAAATTATGGATGGAGAATGCTTTTCTTCCAAGAAGAAGGGAGACTTGGAATATACCTTTGGTGGGACTATGGTTGTTATGTTGAAACAGCTGATATTCAGTCTGTGAGCATGTGCTTTAGACACTGTGCACATGTACCAAAACTGTAGTGAGTGAGGTTGAGACCACCTGCATTTCAAGGTTTCACAGCTGCATGGATACACAGTAATGTGCCTGACTTTATTCAGTTTCTCCCTGTGTCCCACCCCTCAAGGATCTTCCAGTGACACAATAGTGTTCACAGTGTGCTCACAGGCACTTGTGAATAGCCTATAAACTCTGCCTTTGATGTTTTTTGTGGTTCTGAGTGCCTTGGCTGGCATTGAGCTCTTGGCTATCAAGTTAACATTTATTTCTTTTGCAGAGGCTTTTCGCAATTTAACACAAGATGGCAAAGGGATATATCTCCGGGAATCTGAGGTAAAGCCTGTTCCCTGACTGTCACATGCAGGCTCTGTCATTGCAAGTGACACTGCATGTATTGTTGTGTAGCATTAAAAAAGGTTTCTTTACCTGATCATTTACAGAGTAGGTTAGAAATAACAAGGAGCATCAGGCTTCTTAAGTCTTCTGCTTAATTATGGCTTCTGCTCCTTCTGGAGAGGAAAAAGTCTCCAGCGTCCCTCAGTCCAATTCAGTTGTGACTGTCGCAGAGGTGTTACAGGGGTGGATGAGTTCAACTCACTTTCCCCATTATTTTACAGTGGATGATGATGACTCTGTATTCCTGAAGCAGTGCTGTAGAGGAGGGGACAATCAGGCCCTGTACCAGGATGAGGAAGGCTGCTTTGTATCAACTTCCTATGCGCACTGGACTCTCTGGGCTCAGCCCTGCAGTTTACTTCGTATGAAAAGTCTTCCCCTCAAGCAGGCTTGACCTGATAACCACAGACTTGACCTAATAACTGTAGACTTGGTGAACTGAAGTTTTGCTAATTAATGTATTTGAGCCCTATTTCACTGCAGACAACCCTTTTGAGATGAGACCACTGGATGCCAATGTCTGTGAGTGCACGGTGTGACACCATGGACTGTAGTGACAGTCGCTGGAGTCACCTACTTAATGCTGATACAACGCTGTTACTGTTCTAGGATGGCCTATACCAGAGCCTCCAGCTATTTGTTGTGGATGGAGGCTGTGATGTTTGCATATTTGTTTCAGAAAGGCAGTGTTTTTTCACTGCAGATTGAAAAGTACAGTCCAGTGGGAAGTGAACTGATCCCGTATTGTCTTTTAAGTCACCAGAGACTGTCAGGGAATAGATGTTCTCTAAACCGTGATAAGGAGCAGTCCAGTAAAACACTTGGGTATTTGGCAGTTACTTTTTATAATGGAGGATGAGAGAGAGAGAGTGTCTGTGTGTGTGTGTGTGTGTGTACACGTGCTTGCTTTTAAACAATGCAAGCACATGTAAGTTGTTGCTAATGTGAGCTGAATATGAGGCAGCAGCGTGGCCAAGAAGGCCAAGGGCATCCTGGCCTGTATCAGAAATAGTGTGGACAGCAAAAGGGAAGTGATGGTGCCCTTGGACTCAGCACTGGTGACACTGCATCTCAAGTACTGTGTTCAGTTCTGGGCCCAACACCGCAAGAAAGACATTGAGTTGCTGGAGCTTGCAAGGTCAGAGAAGGTCAACTAATCTGGTGAGGGGTCTGGAGAAGAAGTCCTATGAGGAGAGGCTGAGGGAATTGGGATTGTTTAGTTGGGAGAAGAGGAGGCTGAGGAGAGACTTTATTGCTATCTAGAACTACCTGAAAGGAGGTTGTAGTGAGGTGGGTGTGTCCTCTTCTCTCAAGTATATAATTCCATAACTAGAGGAAATGGCCTGAAGTTGCTCCAGGGGAGGTCTAGACTAGATGTCAGGGAGAATTTCTGTACTGAAAGAGTGGTAAGGCACTGGAACAGGCTGCCCAGGGAGGTGGTGAAATCACCATCCCTGGAGGTGTTCAAAAAACGTGTAGATGAGGCACTTCAGGACATGATCTAGTAGGATGGTGAGATGGTTTGGGGTTTGGTTGGGTGGAGTTGGATTTTTGTTTGGTTGTTGTTGTTTGGGGTTTTTTTGTTTGTTTTGTTGCTTTTGTGGTTTGTGTGGATTTTTTGTTTGTTTTGTTTCATTTTTTGTTTTGGGGTGTGTGTGTATTGGGCTTTTTTGTTGTTGTTGATGGTTGGACATGGTGATCTTAGAGGTCTTTTCCAACCATAAAATTTCTGTGATTCTGTGTTTAAATAGGGGAAACCGGGTACATAGCTGTGAACAGCATCAGAGAACACAAGTGGGACTATTCACATCAAACTCCATGCTAGGGTTACTTGATGCATCTATCTGTAGGATCCTTTATCATTTTCTTACTATTGATTTACTTATTTACCATGCTAAGTGTGTGTCACAGGTTGCTGCTTTGATTTCTTTTTTTAATGTTTAAATTTTTTTTTTTTTTTGCATTCCTGTGGACAGTGAAATTGTTGCTCTTTTCCAGAGTACAGCCTAGTCTGGGCACTGAATAAAACAGAGCTCCAACATGAAGGAGCATATAATGAAAGACCATACTCTAATGCCCATGTAGGAAGGAGTTATATTAAGCTTGCATAGCTTTCTTCTGGCTTTTTGTGACTTTTTAGGTGCTTAATCTCATAAATATCCTTTTAGAGTGCATGAGATTCAGGAATGAGGTGGACTGTGGATAAGAATGTAAACACGAGCAGAAGACAGAACTCAGGTTATGTGCTTACCAACTGCACTGAAGCCTGTGCAACAGCATGAGCAGTGTTCCCAGTCGGGAGGCATTAAACAGTAAAAACAACAGTGCACACTTTATTCCCCAGAACAGTCTGTTTCTAAACGGTATCATTTTCATACTGTTTTCATGAGGAAACTGTTAGAAGCAGACAGATAACTGCGTTTGTACTTGTTTATTACAGATAATACATCTATAGTCTGTTGTGAATGGCCTGTTGTGGTGTCACTGGAGCCACAGGGGTCGGATCTGCAAAGCAGAGCAGGTTGGAGGGAGCAGGGTCACGCAGGGCCCTTGAGTGGTGGTGGGGCAGCGCTGTCAACCCACTGGGCTTCCCAGAGAGGCTCTGTTAGCAGCTCCCTTCACAAAGCACGTGCCCTCTCCCAGCTGTCATGTCTTTGTTTCCCTTTGTGACTCGCAGCTGAACACGATGGTGCAAATTAAATCAGCCTGATTTAATTTGTACTCAGCTCGGTGGGGGATGTTATAAACACTGATTTACTGTGTGCAGGAGCGGTGCTGGAAGAACCAAAAAGGTTGATTGAGAGAGCGTAGGTTGTGTTTTCTCAGTGCACCCTGAAAAATGAGGTCTCTGGCACCCATGAGGATGGCCAGAGGGATCTGCGTGACTGCATAGTGTTCACAGCAGGACTCTGTTGGACACGATGGGATGAAAATCTGACGGTCCCACCTGGGTTTGTGGCACAACGTGAGCAATAGGCTGAGCAAGAATAATTTAAGGCTGGTGGTATGCTGGACATAGCTCTGCTAGGCTGGGTGCAAAACTGTGGTGTGGGATACTCAGTTTCAAATTGCAGTTCATTTTAATGTTGTACACATTGTTTTTTATATCAGATTTTGTACTTATTTACTTCACACTTCTTTAATACAGAGAAATGTAATTGCAGAGAGATTATTTTGCTATTGATTACTTGATCCAGGAAAGAAGCAGGACTCTTCCATGCCGTGAATCACTAAGTATTTGCAGCAATAAACTTTACTGAGCCATGTGACTTGCTGTTACAGAATTGTAAAGGATGCTTTACTGGAATGATTATACCAAACTGTGTACAATTCAAACTGAATTATCTGGCTCATAATAAAATGTTTTTGGCAAGGGCACCTACTCGGACACTGTGAGGCTTTTATATTGCTAACAGAATAACGTTTTCTGGGCAATTCTGAAGATCTATTACTCCTCATTTACAATGTGCATTGTGGAAAAAATTGTCTAGCAGGCTGCTGAAGGACGCATTTGTTTGTAACCACAGCGCTTGTAGAGATGCTGAGCTTTACAGTGGGTGGCATTGCTCTAGTAGAAATGAAAGAAAAGTGGGAGTGCAGCTTGAGACTAGTATTGTTAATAAAGGTCCTTTTTGGAAAAGGCAGGTGCAAATGACAAGAGTAGCAAATAATGGCTGGAGTGTGAAGAGGAGCTGGATGCTGGGTGTACTGTAACAGTAAGGCTGAGATGGAATGGAAAGGAACTAATCAACCATTTGCAAACAAAATACTCAGAGTTTATTGCTGTAAGATATACACTCATACAACTGGAATTATTTAGTATTTCCGGGATGTAGTTGGTGCACACTTTTAGTGTGCAGCTGGGGTACAGCTACCTGTCAGCCTCCCTGTGTGCATTCTGTGTGGTCAGGGTGTCCGTCCAGATGGCACCAGGACAGGCTCCACTCAAGCCTAACAAGGATTCAGGGTGGGGCTAAGACTTAGAGTAACAACAAGCATGGCTGGAGCAATCATGGCCTCAGTGAAGAGCTGTGGTAGGGATCTGACATCTGGCTTCAGGCAAAAGGGGGTGAGCTGTCTTCTGGGAACAAATCAGTCCAAGATCATGGGGCTCTTGCCCTTGGACAGCTAGAGATGTTCACCTTTGGAGACATACCCACCTGGTCTGGGTTTGAGGTAATTTTTGCTTATCTGTCTATTTCTTTCTTGGCAGTCAATTACAATTTGCAAGTCTACATGCTGTTGAGACACTGCAGTTTAGCTCTCTGAGGTCACATCTGTCCTTTTCCCCAGTTTTACAGTGGGGCCAAGACTCCTGCCTTACCTAAAAGCATGTTACAATCCTTTGCTGGGAGGTAATAAATTCATGTAACTTGCTACTGCACAGACCACCCTTGTGGCTGGCCAAGCCATGCCACTGTGGACTTTGACTATACCACGAGGTGCTCTGTGTACAATGAATAACGTTGCTTTGGTTTTAATTATTAAGCAGTAATCCTAACTCCATGGCCCACAAAAGGGACCTCTAAAGGGCAAGTTGTCATTGGACTGGAGCCATAACAATGAGGACTTTGAAGCTTTTGGAAGGAAAAGCCTGTTTTCTAGGTCAGGTGGTGCCCACAGGCAGGTCACTTGAGCAGAGTGGGTAAAAGGTGTCTGAGTGGCACAAACCATTGCACAGGGCAGTGATGGAATGAGGAGATAATGTGGGAAGATGGAGTCAAAGCCACTGCCAAATCCAGATGTCCACCAGTCTTCACTCACCTCCCTCTCCAATCCTGCAACCCCACCAGAGGACTCAATTAGAACAATGGGATTTCAAAATTTGCAAATGTGAAGTCTTTTTCTTTCATTTCTTTTCTGAGCTTTTCAGGTCAATGTTTCAAGCTCTCTGCCCAAACATAGAAGGCTTTGGAGACTTTTTTCCTGATGTTAGTCCTTCTTGACTCTGGCTGAAAACAGCCCTGTGCTCTGATGTGGAAGAGGGGTGAAAAGCTGAAGGTTCTTCCCATAGGTATGATGATTCCTCAACATGAGGAAGAACTTCTTTACTGTAAGGGTTATATAGCACTGTTTGTGGAGTCTCCTTTTCTGGAGACTTTTAAGACCTGTCTGGATGCATTTCTGAGTGATCTGCTCTAGTTCAATCCTGCACTTATAGTGGGGTTGGACTTGATGACCTCCAGAGGTCCCTTCCAACCCCTAACATTCTGTGATTACATCCAGATTCAGAAAAGGGCAAAAGCCCTCCCTGTTATTATTTACAGTACCACAGTCTGCGAGAAGGAAGAACAGGTCCCTGGGGTGCTTGCTGCTGTGTGACCAGGAGAGCAAAACTTGCCATCTACTTAGAAGTACTTCTGCAGTGTCCAGGGAAGTCATGTGTCTGTGTTTAGCCTGGGGCTCTTTAGCCAAAACCTGATCTGAGCTCTGAACTTGCCTCCTGAAGCCCAGCCCCCCAGTTTCTCTTCCCTTTGCCTACAAAGGCACTGCTGCTCTATAATCCCTATAGTGCTGTGAGCCAGATATTTCCCATAAGCAACGTTTCTTTTTCACTGACACACACGAGTTCTGATCCCATCCCAAGCCAGCGATGGCTGGGTTGTTCTGCACCTCACTATCTGCATGCATGCCCCCACACATAGCCGTGCACCCCATGCCACCTTCCTCAAAGCATAGTTGCAATGCTGTGCTGAAAAGGGCAAAAAAGATGATCTTTTATGTTTTGTTTTTTTTTTTTTTCCTCCCTGCTCAGGAAGCAGCTCCTTGCAGAATGAAATGCTAACGAGCGCCTTTGCCTTTCCTTCCTGCTGTGTCTTACACTGGATTAGACCTGAAAAGCAGTATCACCAAGCTTGAAGTTCAATTTATCAGTGCAGTCAGGATTGATTTGTTACACTACCTATTCTAGGGAAATGAATGTCTCCATCGTGCTCCCTTCCAATGCAGCCAGACCTTTGTTTTGCTCAGATCAGCTATGTAATGTAGGAAGCTGACATTCCACAGATAAAGGAAAAAAACTACACAATCCTGACTGATTCTACCCAGCCTGGCAGCGCTAGAGACCGATGCCACTTGCAAAGGACCCACCTGGCATTATGATGGCTGCAGATACCAGGCAGAAGTAGTGCTCTCCACCCAGGCTTATATCCTACTTGTTTCCTTGTTGTTGAAGAACTGGTGAAAAGAGCCATAGAAAATTATTCTTAGGTGAATTGCACATCCCTTTTATCATCATTAACGTTATAGCTGTATGGTCAGGTTGGTGCTTGGAGCTCATATTCACAATATGAGTCAGGTTGAAGACAAACCTGGGTTTTGTACAAATTTTCAGCTGTTTTGTGAGACAATGGGAATAGACTTTGCTGCTGCTGGTAAGGAGGAAAATCTTCACTTGTAATCTAGCGCAGGGGATCTCTGTTAAGAAAGTATGCAATTCAAAATTAATTTTTCTTCTGAAGCCCATTTTGATGGAATATTTATAGTGGACCATGTATAAATGTGGGAATTACATTTTCAGATGCAAAAGATCCTGAATGTGGATTGCAATGAAGAGTTATGTTTTAAAAAGACCTCTGTTTTTTTTTTTTTCCCCTAACAAGTCATGTATGCATCTCATGTGGAGGGAAGGGTTAAGAGCCAAGCACCCTGTGGAAACGTGGAGCTCCTCATCATGCTCCTGCACACGTGCTTATGAGAAGGATGTCTATAGCTGATGCTCATTAAGTGAGACGAAATGAAAGAGGTAGTTGCTCTAAAGTAGCTTTTTTTTTCCTCAGGTAAAAGTAGGATTTCATTCCCATAAATATGCTGCAGCTAGACATAAACCACTTACTGCTTGAAAGCAGCTCTGCTGCACTGCTGAAGAGCTGGAGCTCATGAGTGAGAAATTGGGTCTTAAGCAACCCTGACCTGGGTTGCTGTTGGTGGCTGGGCTGAGGCTGCAGAAGACTCTTGCCTCTGCAGCCAAATGCAGAGTTTCCAGAGGGTGCAAGGAGGGGGGTTATGTCTGAGATAGCCCTGTTACCACTCTCTCCCTTCCCACTGACCCCTTCAAAATGAAAGTGTTAGCTGGGAATTCCACTCCAGAAATTTGGACCATGCCTGCTCTGCAAGTCTCTAGATCCATCCCCCTATTAATGTGTTTACCCTAAAAACAGAGCAGGTGATGCAGACCTTTGGAGTACACGAGTATGCCCCTTCTAGTAAAAGGGTCATGGAAATGGCCATGGGCCATTTTGGTTGCAGTAAATATCTTGAAGATCTACATGTCTTTGGGTATGAGATTTCATGTTGCCCCCTCTCTGTAACTCGGGTGTTTATTGTGTTTCCTTTTAAAAGGAAAACAAACTCAGCATCACACACATTTCCTGTCTGCTCCATAATCTTTCACGCATCTCAGGAGTCATAACCTTAATCTTAAAAACTGTCTCCTATTCTTAGGGCAGGGGTGCACCTGAATCAGCAGATCAAAACTGAAGGGCTGAGGTGTTTCCCCAATCCCCTGACCAACATTAACTGTGGTTGTTCATTAGCTTCAGTTCTACAGGCTGATGTCTGAAGTTGTGCAGAAAGTGGCTCATGTCAGACCAGCACTAGGGTCTGACCGCATCCATGAGAGGGGTGGGACAGACCACTGGAGGCCTTATTAACTTGGAGCCATGCTTGTCACAGACCCCTTTTCTGAAACCCATGTGATGCCTGTGCTGAGCACATCTGTTGCGGCCAACTTCTACCAACATTGTGCTATCTTTTGGGAACACTGGAGAAATGTTAGCCTGATGTTAAGAGGCTTGGCCTTGGGGACTGTGGAGGACTATGACTCGTGGCTTCCCAATGCTCATCCAGCAGATACAACAATATAAATAACACCGAGCGTCTCTAAAGCAGTTTGAGCTGAAGGGCTCATGATTTTTGAACAGCTGAGATGAGCATTGCCAGGAACGCAATTTCCACTTCAGCCTGCTCTTGTGCAGAGCAGAGCGTGGAAGCAAGGCTTGGGTGCTTCACAGCCTCCAATGACCAGATCAATATTTTCCAATGTGCACAAGTTTCCAAGAGTTTAAACCGCTGAGTTTTGGAGAAGTTTAATTGTATCAAATGCAAAAAAAAAAAAAAGAAAGGAATACTCTATCACACTAACACAGAGCTAAGCACATAAAGAATTTAGGGGATGAATTAACATAAAATAATTCATATGCAGCAAGAACAAATTGCTGAGTCCAGTAGAAGGAACCCCTAATTTTTTTTTTTTTTTTTTTTTTTTTTAATAATGGTGCACAAGTACTTGGATAAAAAAAATTGCAGGAGAAATTTGGTGAAAAGGCTGTGTGTGGGTGCCATTCCCCAACATTACTCTTTAAGTTCCATACAATGTTGCAATGCATTTTAAGTGCATCAAAGAACTATCAATTCTGACCATCTGAAACAGCTGAAGCAAGCTGAGAAGTCCACATCACCTTTGCTGAATTAAGGTGCCAAAACCTTAATTCAAACACAGCTGTCACCATGACATGAGAGAGCTTACTGTGACAGGAAATCAAGCCCTTCCCACTGTGAGGCAGACATTCATCCTTTCTCAAATTATTTAAAGCAACTAGAGATGACAGATCCTCAGATGGCCCACACTGTTGCATAGGCATGCAAGTTAGGGTGTTTTTCCTCATAGAATTGGCATATAGAATCATAGAATGGTTTGGGTTGGAAGGACCCTTTAAAGGTCATCTAGTCCAACTCACCCTAGATCAGATTGCTCAGAACCCCGTCTGACCTGACCTGGAGTGTTCCCAGGGATGGGTTATCTACCACCTCTCTGGGCAAACCTGTGACAGTGTTTCACCACCCTCGTTGTAAAAAATGGCTTCGTTGTATCTAGTCTTAAATCTCCCCTCTTTTAGTTTAAAACCATTACCCTGAACACAGTACTCCATGAGCCTCACCAGAGTGGAGTAGAGGGGGAGAATCACCTCCCTTGACATGCTGGTCACATGTCTTTTGGTGCAGCCCAGGATACAGTTGGCAAGGTAAGAGCTGCCTCTAGTTAGCAGGTTCTTGAGGGCAAAGCCTAGTGAGAAGCTCTCCTGATTGTTGGTAAAGCTCTTTTTCTAAGAGGCTGTGCTGGGTGCTTGTGCCCTTCCCAGCATGGGTCCAGGAGCTGGGCTGGCTATTTTGAAGGGGTGAATGGCAGAGCAAAGGTCCTGCAGCATCAGCTAAAGCTGCCTTTTTGATTTTTGTGTTAAATCAGTGTTTCTCCCTTGCTGAATAACCCTGGGATCGGGATTGCTACGGTGAGGGATGAAGCTGTCCGGATGATAACAGGGGGTCATGGCAATGGTATCAGCCCCCTCTGCAATGCTCAGGTTGCAGGGTGAAAGTACTCCAAGGATGAGCATGCCATGGGGTGAGACACAGAGGGTGGGAGAGGAGGCACAGAGTGTCTCCATCAGTAGCAGCTTTTTGGGGCTGCAAGGCTATGCTGGTCTGCCCTGACATGTTATTGCCCCTCAGAACTGAGGATACTCCTGGCTGCTGCTGGACTGGGACAGGGCAGAGTCAGTCCGGGACCTGAGCCCCAGCACATGGAGGAAGAAAATTAAAGGATTCATCCTCCCAAGCCAGGCCTTTTGTACAGGTCTTCAAACCTAGAAACTGCTCCTCTTTCCCCTGCCACTAGGCTCAGTTCACTGAAACAAAGATTAAAAGCCTGAATTCCTGTAAAGGTACTTCATTGGCAGCCCAAACAAGCTCCCTAGAGAGATTAACTATCCCCTGGACTGAGAGGCATTTTGAGCTTTAGCAAAACAAACCGATGAGAAAAAAATAGATAGTCCTGCAAAGATGGATTCGATAAAGGTGGGCAGAGCACAGTGAAGGCATGAGATGCTGGTTAAGTGTCAGCTTTTATGTATAGCTGAGCTCTAGGTCTTTAGACAAGACTTAATCTTTTCTATAAACAAATAACACATTCATTTACATGAATAATCTGCATTTCTTATGCAAATCATTTCCCTGCTGCTGTGTCTACTGAGAATAATATTCAGTATAATTACCACATTTATTTAGTGAATCTATTTACACAGGGTATCTCTCTGTCCATGAATGCTCTTCACCAGAGAGCCCCAAAGACCAACAGGGGAGCCCAAGCTGTCAGTCATGCGCGCCCTCCACTTTCTATTTTCGTTCCAATCAAGCATTTTGAGACCATTTGAGACATCTCAGTGAGAGGAGAAGGATGTCAGCATCCTGCCTCTGTCCCAGGGAGAGCACCTGCTGCTAATGGAAGGCAGCTCTCCCCTGCTTGCTAGCCTGCTGTTTGAGCTTGAGCTAACTATAATGAGGCAAGGCACTTGGAATAATAACTTTCCTTTGGGTATGAGGCTATCTTAATTTTTTGTGTGTTTAAGCTGGTAATTGCCATAGAGTTTGAAAATCTTCCAGGTTTTACCACTCTTAATTATGTTCTCATGCATATGCATCATCTGCTTGTGCGCTCATTACTGCGAGGAGATCAGAACCTGAAACGTTGGAGCGGTTTCCTCCAATTATCTCCCGTAAGCAGAACTTCGTGCAAAATACCTCTCCTGTGTAGGATAGCCCAAGCTGTTTGGAGCACATCTTGCTGTCCAGAGCACATTTTGCTTTGTGCAGTTAAATCAAGACGCATTTCTTCCCTTGTGTGTCTTGCCTGGGTTGCTCCTACCAGGGATGTCCCCTTGCTCGTAGAACCAGCTGTTGAAATGCCTGTGCAGGGGAAGTTATTACAGTGTCCTAATGGAAAATATCTCAAGTTTCTAGGACCCTGATTGCCTCTTTACCTGCTCTGTTTGCATCCATTGATCATTCTGGATCAGCAAGGGCCTCTGGGACTAACAAATTCTAACAGGTTTGAATGCATTAATGAGGGAGGGAAAAATAATGCTGCTGGGCTCCTAACTTGCTCAATAACAGCAAAACAAATGTGTGTGATTAAACATTACTTTGTTTTCTAAACAGCAGCCTTGAAATTTTGTCCTACTAGTGGGGAAATCAAGCTGCTGCTTTATGTTCTAAGCAACAGCAATGATTTGGTGATGGGAAATGAGATGTTAATGCACCGGAGCACAATCAGGCTAGAACATTGTTCCCTTGTAGGTAGGCAGGATTTGTAGCATCGTGTGTGTCTTCCTGTAGGAGATCACAGTGGATCCCGTGAAAGATTGATGCGGAACAAGTGTAGACCTTGACATTATTCACTCTCTTTGCATAGAGTAAGTCCTTGCTTTTAACTACTATTCAAGGAGATGTGGGGTTAGTTGATAGACCCTTAGAGCTTTTGCATTGAGAGCAGGAGATTGCCTGTTCCAATACAAATCGCTTCATCTTTATACATCAAGCATTGGATTGTATCTGGAAGAAATGTCTGTTCTCAGATACTTCACCTAAACAATGGGACTGAAAGCTTTAAGAGGTTAGGTGGTGTGTGGCTCACTCTCTTCAGTTTTTGGATCTCTCAGGAGAGGGGAGGGATAAACCATCCAGAATTTTTTCTATGAAAAAATTTTCTAGGAGGAAGACAGGGGTAAAACTTTTCATCCAGCTGTGAAAACGCTTCTTCCCACAAAATGCCTGGTGCAATGTTACATATTGCCAGCTGTGTTAATAGATGCCTAAATCCCAGCTGGCATCGGGCCACACGTATCACAGAAGTACAGATTTGGCTCTGAAGTCTCCTTAACACCTGCACACAAAAGGACAGAGGCATTAAAGGTGCTTTCAGGACAAACCTTTATTTTGGCTAATGTATTCTCTCACCCATCACCTGACTTGTTCTTCATTCTGTTGAGTGTCACCTGTCCAAACCACAACTATGGGCTTGAGTGTATCTAAGGGACATAGTCCTGCATCTGACTAAGAGGACTGATTTAGCATATTGAAAGTAACAAAAGGGTTTGGTCTGAATTCTGTCAGGGCTCTCCACAGTCTTAGAGATGGATGGTGTGTGTGTGTGTGTGTTTGTGTGTGCGTGTGCACGCACGTGTGCATGCACACAGGAGCACATCTCCTTGGGAGGCAGCTTAGCAGCTCTGCTTCCCTTGTAGAATTACTGGGATTCCACCAGGAACATGGGTGCCTGCCAGAGCTGTGCTGAGGACCACAGGGTGCCCATGACCTTACAGGCTCAGGTGCTACTGGTGCTATGTATGCTGAAACTTGGCCCATAAAGCTATCTCCTGCCTTTTGTATCAAAGGCTCTTTTGTTGCCATTTGCAGTGGCTGCCACTGGTTGCTAATGCAGTGACCTGAAGCTAGACAGCTTCCCCCGACCAAAATACTGAAAAAGCAGGCTGTGGGATCAGCAGCCATCACTCATCTGTGGGTTTTTCCTAGAAAATGACTGTGTTGGGGAGCATCAGGAGAGACTATCAACTACCAGAGACATCTGGAGACAGACAGGACCTAGAAGACTTTACTGTAGCAGTAAGCTACACAAAAGCAGGGAAGGTCAAAAGCAACTAGTGAACAGTACTGAGGGTGACCACATTGAAAGAGCACTGGCAAAAAAATCTTGCTCCCTAATATGACCCCAACCCGCTGAAGTCAAAGTGTCTCACTTCAGATCTCCCCTTGCTCTGTCCTTGGCTTCCTCCCACACCTGCTTGTACTGGCATCATTTGACACCTAAAAATGCTAGGGGATAGTAAAAATGTTGCACCTAATCCAGAAAAACCTGTGCTTCAGCAAATGGAGACAGACTGGGGAGAATGTGAATTAAACATATGTGCAAGTGTGTGGCCATCTGATTGCAGCTGCTAGAGATGCAAGATATAACACCTTGTAGTGGGGGACTGGAATTCTCCCCTCTTCCCCTACTTTCAGTCATTGCATTTGACCCCATAGTGAGGGAGCTCAGCACTGAGTATCTGTTGGTGCAACACAAGATAGGCTAGAGGTGGAAGCCTGACTTGTAGGAACTGCAGGCAAACATCTGGGTGTGTGCTGGTGCCCTTCTACTCAGGCAACAGCTTGTGTTCCTGCAGCTGACTTGATGAGAACTTCAATTAACAAATACTATTGAAGTAGCTCTCCTCTTTATTTTATTTTTTTTATGCATAGCATTTCCTGACAGCTTAAACCTTTAATTAACTGAAGATGCCATCGTGGAAAGTTTGCTAGAGAAGAATGCTTGTGGTTTAATTAAAAAGAAAAAAAAAAAAAAAAATCCTTTACAGTTACTGAAAAAAGATCTGCTTGCAACTCCAAGAGTAGCAAAAAGCCTGGGGAAGAATTCTTCCGTTTCTCTTTCTGATTGCACCAGTGTGTGAGGAGGTGAAGTGTGGTATCATTGCCCAAGTGGAGAAGGTAAGTGCCTCACAGCTTCATGTTTGACCCTTCAGTTTAGGCTGCAGGTGTAGGACAAGCTACGGTTCTCTCAGTGAGGGAAAGGAGACAGCCAGCTATAGCTGGGAGCCAAAAGCTCAGTACACACTGGCACCCTTGTAGCAACATGCCACAGGGCCAAGGCATGATGGTGGCAAGTGCTGCAGAGCTGGTGGACCTTCATGGCAAAGCAACAATCTTTCTTTACTCCTGTGTAAGGGACTTGCTGGCTTCTCATCTTCTGCTCATATTGACCGGATTAGGAGTAGACCTTGGGACCTGGAGGCTTTTTGAACAGCTGCAGATCCAAAAAGGGATTTTTGTTCCTGTCTTAAATATAAACTTTGAAGAGTTGCTGACATGTCTAGGGGTGAAGCTGTGCTTCAGATGTGAACAGTTGAGTAGTAAATGGTTTCTGAGTCATCTCCTGGGGGCAGGTCTGGGCTGTTGGGGTGGTGTCTGGGACAGGGGCATGTATTGGCTTGCTCTCCTGGAAGGCCTGCACCCAGGCTGGCACCTCAGCTGCTGGTTGACAAGGGACAGCTGGGCTTCTTGTGAAACATGCCAATGCTCAGCACTTGCCAAAACAGCTATTTGGGAGCAGCTTGATGTGCTCTCCCTCCTCTCCTGGCCCTGTCTTCAGTGTGGTTAAATTCAGTAAGTGTTGCACTCTCCCAGAACCAACAGTAACAGCTAGACTGTCCCAAAGCACTGGCTGTATCAAATCCTTCCCTTGGCAGCAGGGCTCTCTGTCCTAGAAGCACCTTTTCAGACAGAGCTCAGTGGAGTTCCATCATATAATAACCTGTGATGTTTAACTGTGACTCCTCCCCTCAAGTTGGGGATAGATTTTGCTCCTTTCCTTTGGTCACTTCTTCAGTGTACCTGTTTAAGCCCCTTCCAACTTTCCCAGAACAAACTGCAAATTATTTGTCATACTTTTGGAAAGAAAATGTGTTGGGGTGTTTGTTGTTGTTGGGTTGTTTTTTTTTTTTGGGGGGGGGGGGGGGGGGGGGGGGGTTGTGTTTTTTTTTTTTTTTTTTTTTTTTGGGGTTGTTTTTGGGGGTGGGGAGTGGTGGTGTGTGTGATTGGGGTGCACGGGGGTTTGGGT
>JANIJG010018086.1:6890-31078 GCA_024611175.1 Megaceryle torquata
AGCACTGGTGGTAGGAGAAAACAAAGGAAGGACAGAGGGACAAAGGGTACAAGGGAGGCTGGAGCACACAGAATAAAGTGTCAAAAACAGAAAGGAGTTATTTCCAAGGAAAGTGAACAAGCTCAAAACCCAAGGGAGAACATAGAGGGCAGATGAAAGCAAAATTTCAGAATAAGAGGCTTGTGAAACCAAAGGCAGCTGGTACTCATGGTGGGGAGGGAAACAGCTTCCAGACACCCCTCTCTCACTCCCGGGTCAGCATAATCCACAAATGTTAAGGTTCAGTTCTTAATTAGCAAGTACTTTTTGCCTTGGAGGTTTTGTTTTTTCCTAGAATTGAAAGATTACTGCCTTGACAATTTTATTTCAGTATGGTTCCTAGTTAATTAGACACACACAGGTATTCACATGTGAAAGGATGTGCTGGCAAAAGAAGGAAAAAACCAACCTAAATTATTCACTTACCCATGGGGAGGGTGGGGGGATTACTTAGTTTTAATTCCCTTTCTTGGAAGCTGTGAGAAAGATCCTGACTTTCACACCTGCCTCTCTGGGGACAGCCTGTCGGCTGTCATAGTTTCTGGAGTCAGAAGGAGCCAGCAGAGCAGATTGAACTTCATGGCATTCAGTTTGTGGATTACTGCACATGGTAACCAACTCTGTCCTCGTTAAATCTGCTGGGACTAAGAATATATTCCAGAGTCACTATTTAGTGTGAAACATGTAATGATTTTCTGCGGCTAAATTAATGAACACGATCCCTCCCTTGAAGAGTTTATAATCCGAATCAACCACATGTAGTATATATAGATGGAGAGTTAGATACAGTATGATATAAATTTGTGAAAATTGAATCTTAACACTATGCATTGTTTTTGTGACTTTCAGACTCCCATGAAACTTGTAAAGTATAAAACTGGGAGATTCGAGGCCCCTTGTTTCAAGACAGTAAACAACAGTAGCAAATTGCAAAGGATTAGTATCTGTCATGGACCCTAGCAAGGGCTAGCAAATTGGACAAGCATGATTTCCCCTTCATAAATCCATGCTGACTTCTTTCAGTCACCCTCTTATACCTAGTATGTTTGGAAATGATTTCCATAAATTAATTGCTCTATCACCTTCCCAAGGATCACCTTCCTCCAGATAGTCTTTGGTTTTACTAAGCCCACCCCTTCATGATATATTTTTCTTGTCTCCTCTGTCCCTGGTTCAACCTCTTGTATGCTTCCTTTTAATGTCTGAGTTTCATAAGGATCTCCTTGTTCATCCAGGCAGATATCCTGTCTTTTTGGCTTGATTTCCAGTGCTCTGGGATGGACCATTCTTGAGCTTAAAAGAGGAGATCCTTGAAAAGCAATCAGCTTCCCTGAACCTCTCTTCTCTCCAGGGCTGTGTCCCATGAGACTTCTCCAAGCAAATCCATGAATACACCACATACGGCTGTCATGACATCCATGGTGTCAAGATTTAGAGTCAGGGCCATGCACTAGACCTATAATAGATGCTGTCTGCTAACCCCCTTCCCTCCCCAAAGGGAAAGAGAAAGGTAATAAGGGAGAGAGACTTAGAGATTAGAAAACTAAAACTGCTTTAATGAAAGTAATAATAAAATAAAATATATACAATATTTACAAAGCCAGTATTGAATCCAACCTCCTGATGGCAATTACATCACCAGCAGCACTGATGCTGTGGAGCAGGCACAAAGGAAGTCCCAGATTGGACTCAGAAACAGATGGGAACCAGATTCAGGAGCTGGATTCTGGTACTGGATTCAGGAACACGCAAATCAGGATCAAAGGCAGAATGGACAGAGTCCTCTTCAGATGCTGGTCATTGAAGAAGAGAGCTTGACCCTTGTGATCTCTCAACTTTATACTGAATATGATGTATATGGTCTGGAATACCACGTTGGTCAGTCTGGGGTCACCTGTCCTGTCCACTTCTCCCTGCAGGTGCCACCTTTCACTTTCTTCATCCCTAACATGACACACAAGATCCAGCAGAGGCCTTGGTCTGCACACCAATCCTTGGTACTAACTCTAAAGATGGATGGTCCGTTACCACTGCCAGCAGCAGACACTGCCTGTGAAAACAGGCTGCTAACTTCAGATAGTGCAGTGAGTTAGACAACTGAGCTGAAAAGTAAAATCATTGGACAGAATTAATTCTGTTCTCACTCAAAACAGGACACATGGTTGTGATTTTCCTAGTTGCTTTGTTCCTTCCTCTCAAGATCATGAATTCCATCACTTCATGGTCACCACAGTCAAGGTCATCCCCAGCATTCACATAGTCCTGACTGTTATGTAAAGGAGACAATTTTGTCTTTTTCACATTGTCAACCCACTGAGGTCAGTGACCTCCTTTAACCATATTGCAGCCTAAAACCTTTGTGCTTCAATACAAACTTTTGATACAGAAATACTTTAAAAACTACTTACCTCTGATGTCATTTCCACCCAAGCTGCACTCCTTTTCTGTCCTGACGGATGCTACAATAATGAGCTGAGCATGAGCTGACTCACATTTGCAAATGATCTGCATCTCCTGGGTGAAACAAAAAGTCATCACCTCCTCAAGCATTTTCAAGAGTTCCTAGAAATATGGAGAGACAATTTTATTCAAGCACTAAGGAAATATTCTACTTTTGAAGAGAGCAGTGATCACAGCCAAAATCTTAAATAATGCTTTCACCTGACAAAAAAACATGAGGTGTGCATTTTTAAAGCACTGATTTCTCAACAGCTAATTGATACATCTCTCTGCTCTCAAGTATAGATTATAGTGAAAAGCTTTTGTGGGTTGGTATTATGTGTTTCTGTCACAGCACACTCAGAAGGTCCATCATAGGGACATCCCTTTCTAAATTCAGACATAGTAATAGACTGAAGAAAGTAAAATGGTCTCAAAACAACTGCAATTTTCATACCACTATCCAAGACTCTGGTAGGCCTTTCCAGCAGAAAAGGCTAAAGGAATAATTATATAAGGAGCAAGAATCTCAAGGTGTATAAAGAATGAAAAAATTGGCAAAGTGATAAAGAGATGTCCTTCCTTTCTCAACCACCGTTACCACAATGTTTCTGTAAATTCTTGCTCTGGGAAGTACCTGCCTTGTTATATACGGTCATATATTTTATAAAGAGCAAAGCACAATGCTCCCATAGGCTATACACCTTATGGTCTTCTGACAAATCCAACTATAAAAATACCAGCAGTAATACCTTGCACTTGGCAGTGTGATCATCATTCCATGATCAATACGGAAAGGCTGGATGTGGCACTTAGTGCTATGGTCTAGCCTATCTGGTGGTGGTAGGACATAGGCTGGACTTGATGATCTCAGAGGTCTTTTGCAGCCTCAATAATTCTGTGATTCTGTGAAATGCACATTCCTGGACACTGCTAAGTATGCAAAGTGCAGGCACATACATACAACAAACATGGACCATACAGAGCTATTGAGAACATGAGCAAATCACACACCCTCTCTTTTTGTTGTTCTTGATTTGAAGTACAATTCAGTGCTAAAAACTGTCTTGAACAACTTATAGTAGATTTATTTTTGTGCTTAGAGATATGCAGGGGAATCATAGAAAGAATTCTCTCTTCAGTAGCTCCAACATATTTTCCCAAATTATTTTCACAACTTTTTCTAATATGAAATACCTGCTACCACAACAATTTATTTTTTTTTCTTACAAAAAGAACAGCTAGTACTTTGAGAACTGTATTTTAAACAAGTCTTTGTTAAGACATGCAGAAGAAGTTTTCAGCCTGCACAGAGTTTTATGGTGTGCAAGGAAGGGCTTTCTGTGGACTGGCTGGAGCACAAACAGTGCAGGAGTCCTGTGAGGGACCTGTGCTAGATCCATGTGATTTCAGCAAGTGCTGGAGAGCAAATACTATGATAGCTTCACAACAACCCAGTACACATTTGGAGTCTCATGGCCCTGTAACAGAACCCCATCCTCCTGAGCTAGAGTTAAACCTTTGGAAAAGATTTATGAGACCTGAGCAGCTCAAAGGGAGCAGAAAGGAGTCATTTCTCTCCTACTGAATTAACTTCCTTGGCTGTTTCATGGGAGCACTGTGTTAAAACAATTCATGGTTAAGTTTTATAACACAGATTGTTGGAGATATATATATAAAGCTTCTGAGATTGTTTTGTTTGGGTTTTTTTACTGAAATTTTAGTCATTCAGCTGACTGCAGGAAGCATTGAAGATATGTAGAAAATAATGTGATGAGCAAAGATAAGATCTGTATTCTGCTCCGCTAAGACAACTGCATTCCAAGTAGGGCAAATCTACCCTTGCTGGGACCCATGCCAATACATTACAGAGAAGATGTGATATATATGACAAGACATCTTTTGGCCTACATTATTTTCAGTTGTGAAATGCTGCTTTTTTTGAAACAGATTTCTTCTGATACAGCAGTGATACTTGTCTTTATGGGGAAATATGTCCATGACAACTCAAAAACTTTACTCACAAAGTCTGTTACAGATTTTAATGACAGTGTGAGGTTTGGATGTTTAGCACTACCAGATTCCTGCTTTTTATGAAGCATGAGTATAGGACAGAAGCAATTGCAAGTAGTGTATCAGTTCAAAGCAGTGCTCAGAAAATGGCATCCTGCAAAGCAGCTGTTACAATAATTCACTATCAAATGACAAAAAAAGCCAATTGACAGAAAATTTCTTCTTACGTGTTTTTTTTTTTTTTTTTTTTTTTTTTTTTTTTTTTTTTTTTTGACACAGAGAGAGAGAGGGATGTTTTCTAATCACACCATTGCTTTATGTTCCAGCCACAGCTTCACATCAGTTGGCAATCTGAAACTCTAGACATGTTATTTCATTTCACTGCAGGGTACAACAGAGTTCAGATACTTTTGACTATGAACAAACTGGTAAAGTTCTCTGGCTATTAATGCAGAAGAAGGAAAACCTCTGTGCAGGCACTATCTATTTGTTGGCAATGGATAAGGAAAACAAATTGACTTTGTACTCAAAGCCTTACTAATTATTTTAGACTGACACAAGTAGATATTTCCATGAGCTTTTTGTATCTCACTCAAAAGATTTATTGTTGACTTGTATGAATTTTGAAAAGCTAAAGAAGATAGTTACTTAACTGAAGAAAAAACCTCCAAAGTTTGTATGTTTTAAAACCTTCCATTAAAAAGCAAATGTGATATTTGTAAGAAGCCTGATTGAATGCCCACTGAAGTCAATATGAGCCTTTCCATCAAATGCAGGCTTGGATTGGGTCCTTGCTGTAAAAACATAGAGGAAAGATGATAAAATAATGTATTATCCTGATTTAGAAAAATTCATCTATCATTTCCAGTATGTTTTATTGATAGTAAGAAGTCATGTCAGCCTCACCTCTCTGCTACACCAATTAAGTATGTATGTTGTAAATCCTCAGGCTTATACCTGAATATATTACTGGCCACAAATTCTACTAATTTTCCAGACATTCAAGCAAATTAATTCCTTGCCTAGCCATTTTGTATTTTAGTTGTTTTCCTGCTTTTAGCAGTATAGGAATTATCTGAAGTCAATTCCTCAGTTCTTCATCAATCTCTTCAGTCTCTTAGGCATACCAACTAGCCACAACCTGCTTCCTTGCCTCTGCTCAAAAAATGTGGTTTATTGGACAACCCCCTGTCTGTGACGTGTAACACACTGCTCAGTACCCTGAGGTAGCCAAATGTCAGGAACAGCCATGAAGTGTCATGACTTCGGGTGTTGCAGCTGGAATTTCTAACATAAAAATTGGTGGGTTTTTTGTGTCACTTGCACACCTAGAAGCTCATGAGTCTCTGAGTACCCCACATATATAAAGTACCCCTACAGCATGAGGTCAAATCCATTTATCTAGATTATTTCAAGCTGGATATTGGTTTTCCTGGAGCTCCAAGCACATCAACCCATCTTTCCACAATTCCTTTCTTCAGAAAGAGTGAAGTGGAGAGCGTCTAGTAAATCAAGGGTAAAAAATAGATTAACACAGAGATCCCCTAAACACAGTCCTTTATAAAGGACTTGAAACTGTAGGGACCCTGAGGCAGCTCAGTGTAGACTCTCAGTGTGCTCCGTGGCTGGAAGACCTTGTTATGACAGTCTCCATCATGCAGAGAGCTTCCCAACACTGAAATCTTCCCAGCTGTTAAATGGTGTAGTCTTCTTCTGCCCTCCATGCTTGGGATATGCTGACAAGAAGTCAGGTTAAAATTGTATGTGTGCATGTGTATGTGCATGTCTATCTGTCTGAATTTGCATGGTCCTTGATGCCTCTTGCAGACTCCAGCCCATGAGGGTGATTTGATTCATGCTTGGAATATCAAAAGTCCCTTTTCACCCTTCCTGCATATTTCCCTAAGAAATTAACTTTCAGGCTGAAATTGCAAAACATTCATGTGTCACATATGCATGTTCTTCCCTCTGCTAAGACTATGTTTAACTGGGCAGATGTGATAACTTCTGCCTGTGGGAAAACTGAAGAGAGACAGCTGATCAGCACAGCACAATCTCCCAGGGTACACAACAGCAGGTATCACAAGAAACTGAATGCATCTCAGGCAGCAATAAAAGCAGGACTGCTCGCCTGGGGCCGGGAGCTGTGCAGGACCCCAGGGTGGGTAGGGAAGAGTCCCCACCAGCTGGGGCTCATCACACAGAACCTGAGTGTGGTGAGCAGGACAGCCCCTGAGATGATAGCCAGTCCAACCAAGAATGCAGATTATAAAGCAGTATCTTAGTGACAAGGCAAGTCCAAGATCTAACTGGAAAGTCAGTCTGCAGGTCAGATAGGACCAGGGCTGGTGATCACTAAGCAGAGCTATAGTGATGAGGCAAAGCCAAGGTCAAGACAGAAAATCAGTTTGTGGGTTGAGGTCAGCATCATGAAGCAGCATGGCTATAAGCCTACATTTATATACGTTGATGAGATCCCTCTGAGCCTTCTCTTCTTCAGGCTAAACAGTCTCAGCTCTATCAGCATTTCTTCATTTGTGAGGTGCTCCAATCCCATCATCATCTTCATGGCCTTTCATTGGAATCTCTGTAGTAAGCCCATGTTTGTCTTATACTGGAGAACCCAGAACTGGACACAGCACTCCAGGTGTGGCCACACAAGTCCTGAATAGACATTACCAGTGACAGCACTGAAAACTGACCATGTGGCTGGAACGCAGCTTTCTTCTAACTTTGACTCAAGTTACATGACTCAGTTCAGCATCTTCAGTTGTCTATTGCAATATGATTATATTACAGAAGTTGCCTCTGTGCATTGCCCCATGGAGTGTCCTGAGCCTTAGTGTTTCCTCAGCTTGTCCTACTGACATGCTCTTTCTTGTTCTCTTGACAAGTCTACTCTGAATACCAGGGCTTTCATCTCAGTGCTCCTATTTGCTTTAAGCTAGAAACACTAATGGTTTAGTGTTGCTGACTCCAGATCTAAATGAGATTTTCCTGCAGTGTGTCTGGTTGAGTTAATGTTATAGCAATGTTAAGCATGGGCTTTAACCTATAAAATTATGTACTGCTAGAATAGTTTTATTGTTTTTCAAATTTAATTCTTTGAATTTCCTTTGAACTTCTGAACATTTTACCTGTGCTATATGCTAAATGCAAACATCCTGCTTTCAGAAGAGCTGTTTGCTAGAAATATGGATGGATATTCAAACACAAATTCATCTTTTTCAATAGTATTATTAAAGGCTTTGAATGTTATTCTGTAAACACCATTTTGATCAGGAGGTGGAAAAGGGTGCTGTTAAAAAAGACTGGGGAATTCAAAGTAAGCCCTGCAGATGTCCATAAGCTGTGTGTGCTGAATGACATCACTGTGGAAGGACCTAGCACTTATTCCCCAAATATGCAATCCTGTACTTGTTCTTCAGAAAATGAAAGCATGCAGATAATAATAATAATAATAATAATAAAACAAAAACAAAAACAAAAAACAAACCAACTCTGAAACCAGCGTCAGTTGCATGATCATACTAATGAATGTTCTCTCTAGAAAAGTGGCCTTGTCCCCCTGAGACATCCAGTAGCTCAAAGCAACAATAGATCCCAGTTTTCTTGGAAGTAGCTGGGAAGTAACAGACTAGGAAACCACTAAATGGGACAGATATCACAGGAAATGTTTTATTTGCCTGTTCATTTTGCCACCGTGACTTTATTATCTTTTCAACTACTGACCTCCTCCCTCTTTTCCAGCTTAATTTTCCTTGAACTGTGCTTAAATTTGACTTTTCTTTTTGCTATTCATTAAATGATTTATATTTCCTTCTTTTTCTGAAAAGGTCTTCTGCATTTTTAAGTGGTATGGTTGCAGGCAAAAATACTGGCTGCATTTATTGCATGCTTTACTGGTATAAGTTATAAACATATACCATACTATCTTCCCAGAGAGAGAGCACTTAAGTCCTTCCAGGTACAGCTGCTGGTACAGATGTGGGTATACTGGAACAGTACTGACCTCTTTGGAAAAAGCGATGCCTGGAATAAACTAAACAGCACCAGAGTACATTTGAAGTACAGCCGGTGTGAGCACTTTTCTTTGTGCCTTACGCCAGCAAACTTGCAATGAGAGTGGACAGTCCGAGCAGGCCCGGCCCATGCAGGATCAGGTTCACTGACTTTTCCAGCAACACTAGGCTCTGAGCACTGTAACCCTTCTTTGATCTCACGGTTCATGATCAGCAGGCAGAGCTGGAGGTGTAACTAAGCATGCAACACTATTAATGAATCTCATCAAAAGGAGATCACAAAATCCTGAGCTGCATAAATCTCTAGAGGCTATCTACTGCTAATTTTCTCAGCCGCATTGTTTCTCCAAGCTCCCTGTAATAATGAAACAGCACTTACACCTTTTAAACACCGTATTGTGTAAATTGTGACACATAACCCTCCCAGCAAGCCAAGAAAAATGACAGCTTTAAACTCCCAACAGCTATCAGAATACATTAACAATTTTAGAAGAAAATAACTTCTGAGAAGACAAATTTTAAATGAATAAACATGAATCTACAAGGTTTCAGTAGAGCATTGGATTCATCTGCAGCATTTTGCTTTGGGATCACATAGCTCCATCCAAAGCAAAGCAAAACCACCCTTGATTAGAAAGATACACACGGTTACAGGGAGTTAATCTCAGCTCTGATCACAAATTTGTCAAAACTATGAGCTTTAGCTCAGAATGGATTTCTGTTGGACTGAAGATGAAGAATTTATCAGCCCCTATCACAAAAAGCAGCCCTTTCCCTTGCAAGTCACAAAGGGAGAGATGGAAAAACTGAGGCTACAGCTTCAGTCAATTTGGCTACAATATCCCTTCAGCTGCTCCTCTCTTCTGTGCACTGCACTTGTCAGTATCATGACACGGCCTTTCGAGCGACCAGCTTTGCTGTAATAATACGGTCTAAGTCAAAAGCATCTGTCTGTTTGGGACTTGAGCTTGGCAAAGGAACAGCAGTAAATAACCTGGCGCTTACAAGGCAGCAGCAGAAACAGCCAGGCAGCTCCAAGCCAGAAGAGGAGCAGACGTGCTCAGATCCAGCTGGGATGCTGGGGATTGCTCCCCTGCTTCCCTTACAGCTGGTAGTTGCCCCTGTGTCTCCTTTTGTTACTACTGAGGGTGGTCTGGGGAGTTTCACACTACACTGCAGAGAGGCTTGTAGCTGCTGAGTTTTTTTGTCAGGTTGATGAGCATCACAGAATTACAGAATTTCTGAGGCTGGAATAGACCTCCAAGATCATCAAGTCCAGCCTATGACCCAGCACCATGACATCAGCTAGACCATGGCACTAAGTGCAGCATCCAATCTTTCCTTAAACACCTCCAGGGATGGTGACTCCACCACCTCCCTGGGCAGTCCATTCCTGTGTTCTATCACCCTTTCCGTGAGGAAGTGTTTCCTAAGATCCAACCTAAACCTGCCCTGGTGCAGCTTCAGGCCTGCACTCTCGTCCTATTGCCAGTTGTCTGGGAGAAGAGCTTGACCTCTACCTGACTACAACTTCCTTTCAGGTAGTTGTAGAGAGTGATAAGGTCCCCCCTGAGTATCCTCTTCTTCAGGCTGAAATGCCTACATTGTCCTCCCCAGCAGCATATTCAGCTCCACCAAGGACTGTACTTCACACACATACTCAGTGTGGCATAGTCAATCACTGGAGCAGCTCAAGGGTCACTTTGAAAAGACTCTTGTTCTCAGACACCTCTGGGCTGCAAGAGCAGTTGAATTTCAGGAGGGCACAGGTGATGTCTAAGGCCAGCTTAAATCCCTTAGCCCTCTACTTTCAGCCTAATGCTGTGTCTCTAAGTTGCACACCTCTGAATCTGGCCCTGCAGCTTTTGAGCAATGCAACAGTGGAATCTCCTGAATCAGAGGAGGGGAAAGCTTCGCAGAAAGGGTTTCAGAGCTGCCATATTTTCCAGCAGTGGCATAGCACAGAAAGCTGAAGGCACTCCAGTAATATGCAGGAAGCAGGCTTGAAGGCACTGGAGATCACTGTACAATCTATGAGGAAAACAAAGGGTGTGTAAGAAGCACAGAAAAGTGAAAAGTACCATGACTACTAGAATCTGCAAATGGGTCCCCTGGGAAAGCATGTTTTTGTACAAAAAGCCAGATAAGAAGTGAGGTGATTCTCTACTCATGCAGAGATCAAAACAGTCCTGGCAGTCTGCACAGCTGATAGATCAACTGAGCAGAAACCAAGGTCAGTTGCTGTGTAATTCAGATTCATATCAAAACAAGTATGGTGCAGAACAGTGGATATTTGCATAAGTAGAGAAAAACTGCATATTCCGTATTGGTGTAAGAAATACTCAGAGTTCAGTGATTTAAAATCTAGACTAAGAACATGGGAGTTTGAAATGCTGTCACTGAAAAAGAAGTTGTAAATGCAAACTAAGCTGACTCCACAGAAAGCAATGATGTAGAGAGAGGAACTTAGATACTGAAATGCATAACTTGTTGCAACAGGAATGCAAGTTACCCAGAGCTTTGGAGCATGTCTTTCCAAAATAAACCTTCAAACTCAGAGTAAAAATATTTTAAACTTACAAAAGTCAGGTTTCATTAAAATATAAGTTCAAGTTCTCAACTTCTTCTTTAGAGAAACCTCATAGTCCTAAATCAGGTTGAACAGAAGTAAAAAAAAAGCTTATAAAAGGCTAATCTCCTCATCTACTATGTCTTTGCAGGGCACACCCCTGTTTCCAGGGTTTTTTAAAGTCAATTCATGAATTTTCTGAATTGCAGCAAACTGCACAATTTGAGATGTTTTCTCTCACCAGTGAGGCAGGCAACAGCTGGAGTAGTAAATAGGGCAGGCATGGACCTCTCTCCTCCTAGAGCCAACTGGTACAGTAGAGATCACCCACACAGGGAAAAATACTATTCCACTTTCTAAGTACAGTAGCCATATCCAAATTGCCTAATCAGGAATGGTCCTTTGGTTCTTTGGTCCCAGAGGTCCTTGCATCTGCCATGCTCGTCACAGCCTCAGCCTCTACATGTCCTTCTTTCCCTCTCATGGAAGGACCCTTCTCTTGGGTCTATCTCTCCCTGAGTATGTCCCACTGCCCCCCGGGTGAGGAGCAACCTCCTCCTCGCTCCTCTCACCCAGACCCAGCTGCTCTATCTTAGAGATATTTGAAATCTCCATTGAACCAGTTAGGGTAGTTTAACTATGCATCTCAGTTTTTGGAAGAGAATATGAAAATGGGGGGGGGGGGAGTTGTGGTGTGTGAAATCCAAGATTAGTTAAATTAAACCAGAGATAGGCACTTAAAATTCCTTACTCCTAAATGTGATTATAGAAAATAGGTCAGTCTCTGTGATAATATCATTGGATAATAATGCTTGGAATATGGCAAATGGAAACAACATGCATCAAATACTGGTGTTGAGAAACTAGAAACAGTTCTGAGACTTCAGGTCAACAAAGGTAAATCTAATAACATGTTTGCATATTGATGAGAAGACCAATGTAAATGTAGAGTTTAGAGTCAGTGGAGCTCTAGAAACTCAAGCCGATGGCATGATTCAGTTGAGCATCACTCAGGCTCAGCTTGTTTGCTCAAACCAAGGGATCTAGCACTTTTTAAGATGCCATACAACATCAGATGTATTCATGGGATTCAGTGTAAATTCTTGTCTTACCAAAGGTTAGATAGGTTAGATAGCGTACAGCATCTCGAATAGCTGTAGATCAATCACTTGGGGCAATTCAGTTGAGTCTCATGTCTTTAATTTAGGGTGAGCTGAGCTGCTCTCTAGGTCCTGTTGATTATGAGGGCTTAAAAATTTGTGTCCTGGTTTGAGTTAGAACAGAACAACTCCATTCAGTGATTTCACTTTTCAGCTCAGTTCTTTTAACTCACTGCACTGTCTGAAGTTAACGGCAGATTTTCACAGACAGTGTCTGCTGCTGGCAGTGATAACAGCCCATCTTTAGCCCATCTTAGAGTTTCTACCAAGGACTGGTGTGCAGACCAAGGCCACTGCTGGATCTTGTGTGCCACATTGGGGGTGCAGAATGTAAAAGGTGGCACCTGCAGAGAGAAGCAGACAGGACAGGTGACCCCAAACTGACCAATGAGGTATCCCAGCCCATATACGTCATATTCGGTATAAAGCTGAGGGATCACAAGGGTCAAGCTCTCTTCTTCAGTGGTCAGCATCCTAGCAGAACTGTCTGTTCTGCCTTCAATCCCGATCCATGCATTCCTGAATCTAGTTCCAGAATCCAGCTTCTGAATATGGTTCCTGTCTCCTGCTGAGTCCAGTCTGGGACATACTCAATGCCTGCTCCACAGCATCAGTGGTCACAGTGATGTACTTGCCATTGGTGGGGTAGGGTTCAATATCACTTTTGTATATATTTGTATGTATTCAATTTTATTATTATTATTTTCATTAAAGCTGTTTTATTTTCCTTCTCTAATTGATAAGCCTGTCTCCCTTATTCCCTTTCTCTTCCCCTTTGGGTAGGGAACGGGGTTAACAGAGAGTTGTCTGTTATACGTCTAGTGGATGGCCCTGGCTCTAAACCTTGACAGGTTTATTGATGGCCAACATGAGGCACGATCAAGAGCTCTGACAGGTTGCCCAAATAGTTCAAATTATGTTTTTATTGTTTTTATCAGTTGAGAGAGTATCACCCCCTTTTTTTTTTTTCCCCTGAGAGTTTTTAATGATTGGAAACAAAACCAAACTGCTAAAATTATGTTGGTTTTGAATGCAAAATGGTATCATGTCTTTTTAGAGTTTTTTCAGAGTTAAATGTCATACTGTTCCCCTACATGCCATATAGGTTGTGTTACTGTTTACTTGTTCTCACTGTTTATCGGAAAGTTATTGGTTCTGGACACTAGGTAAAAGCCACCACTTTTCTCTCTCTGTCTCTGAAATCAGCCTTGCTAACCTGCTTGTCTCCCTTTTCCCCAAGCCAAGCCAGCTTCCATTCCCTCTGCATTCAAATAATGTGACTTCTCCATGCACATGGCAGAAAAAAGCATGTGGGGATTTTTAAGGATACAGGAATGGCAGCCCTCCCTCCATCTCCTAACACTGTCTGGGGGAATGGGAGAGGAAAGAGGCAAGGCAGCTGCTCTGTTTGGTGCACCTGGAAACTGCAGAGGTTTATGGAAGTCTAAACTGTGATTAACTTTTAATGAGCATGAACAAATTGGGAAAACTTAATCAAATCTGGACACATATTAATGGGAAAGTATAAAGTTCACACCTTGCATAAAGGATACCTTATAGAAGACATAATGCCTTTGCCTCGGTGTGTAAAGGCACCCGAGCTTTTAAAAGAAAAATAATCAACCGTTGTTTATACAAAATCTTTTATTTTTCTTCCCCCAGTGTTGCTGTCAAAGAAATACTGGAACTGTCCAAAAGCACTCAACTCAGTGTGGTGCTATATATCAATGTAAGGCAAGCTCTGGGCAGCTTGGCTAATTGATGGTACTTCCAGTCCCTTAATCTAATAGTGCAAGCTCTTAGCCACAACAATATTTGACAGCTTATGTTTCAGTCTTAATTAAAGTTGCAGTAATCCCTATTCATAGAATCACAGAATCACAGAATGGCCTGAGTTAGAAGGGACCTTAAAGATCATCTAGTTCCAAACCCCCTGCCACAGGCAGCGACATCTCCCACTAGACCACATTGCTCAGAGCCTTATCCAGAGTGGTCTTAAACACTTCCATGGATGAGGTGTCCACAGCTTCTCTGGGCAACCCAGTGTCTCACCATCCTCATAGTAAAGAATTTCTTCCTAATGTCTAATCTAAATCTACCCTGATCTAGTTTAAAAAGATTGCCCCTTTTTATATCACAACATGCCCTTATAAAAAGTCCCTCTCCAGCTTTCCTGTAGGGCCCCTTCAGGTACTGGAAGGTCACTTTAAGGTGTCCCCAGAGCCTTCTCTTCTCCAGGCTGAACAGATCCAACTCCACCAGCCTCATGCAACACTACATTGCTTCCCTCAACTTTTTATGCTAGTCAAGTGGCTGCATTGCTGCTAACCAAGCCACAAGCCCTTGGTCTGTTCCCTTCAAGCAGCTCCTGGCAACATGGGAAGGAGATTGCTCTGCACAAGGGCATTTTCTATTGGCATCTTCAGCAGCAGCCAGGATCTGAAGTTTTTAAACCAGCTGTTTATTTGGAGAACACAGAAAATGAAAGGTACATACATCTTCTCAGGTACTAGGCTTTCAATTCAAGGAAGATGACATCTTATACAATCCACCAAGTATTGCTTTGAGGATATTTGTTCTTGCAACCCCACTTTCTTCTAACATTCCACCTTTTCACAAAGTCAGGCTCTTTCATCAATTTTCAGGTTCTACAATCATGTTTCAGAGGTACCAAACTGCAGATGCCAGGAAATGACAGAATATTTCAAAGTGACAGCATATTTGACAGAATACTGAAAACTAGCAGTATATCCAAGGAATACCCAAAGTAGCCCATACGGTTTGGCTCATTTGGACCAGTCTAATGCTGTATTCCCACTGAAGGCAATGGTGTTATGTTAGGAATGGCTATGCTTTTTAGGCACTTAATCAGCAGAGCACTTAAATATTTTCTTATCTTATTCCTTGATCTGAAACCAAAAATAATTTTGCATATAAAAATATACTGGAATGTAAATGCATAAAAACACAGCTAATATTGTTGCTCAGTTTGCACATGAAATCACCTTCAGGTTATTCTGTCCCAAAATTAGCCTTGCTTCAAGCAAAGCACAGACTAGAGTGCTTCAGTGAATAGGAATAAATTATTGAATTGACACTTTAAGATTTGGTTCCTCACTTTGATGCAGAAAAATCAAGAAATACTCATGTAATATGATAAATAGATCTGTTGCCTTATTAGTCATGTTGGACTTAGAAATACAAGCAAATAGTCCTGGATACAGACATCAGTCAGGGTACTTCAGAAAGGATGTATCAATTTATTAGAGATCTGGGAAGAGCTCCCATTATTTAAGTAATAATGCAATATAGAATAAGAGGTCATGTGTGCATGTAAATGTAGTACTGTAATATCTTGGGTAAATAGTAGGTGTCATACATACAATAGTGCAGACATACATTGCACTGGCAATTTTTAACTGCCAAAAATTCTACAAATTCTAAAATTTTACGAATTAGGAAAGGAATTGCATAAAACATAAAGCATTTATGGAGTATATCACTGTTAAAATGCTACCCATTAAATTGCTATTAATTAAGCTCATTTAAATTCAGTGGAATTGTGTTGCTTCACACAAGTGCCAGAGTGACTCACATAAAAATATGTCAGTAGTTTCTCTTCAAGGACATCAATACAGTGATGTTTTTTCCCCACTCATTGGAAAAAAAAAATAAAAATTCAAAGTATCTGTGATTCAGGCACCTCAAGCAATGACCCCTAGAATTGCTGCAGGGCACACACTGAGAACAGATATTATGCTTCCCTTCCCTGCCTGTGGACTAATAGAGGAGTGTGTTGAAGCCAGGCACACGACACAGTAGCTAACACAAAAGAGAGCTGTCTCATAAAACCTAGAAGGAGTCTGATGAAGACTCTGCAAACATAACAAAATGAGGAGTTTGCGATGGTTTTGCACAGATGGTTTGCTATGTAGAAGTCTGGACACTTTTCTTGAGTCAGACTTAAAACTGACCCAGTTTTACTTCTAAGAGTACAAGTCTATTGTTAGAGAAAATTATCTCTGTAATTCTGAATTCTTGCTATTTCACAAAAAAAAAGAAAAAAGCTGTAGTTTCATTTAGCACAGCAACATTTGTAAACTGACACATTGTGAAACGCACAGTATCTTCCATATAGGCTGATATTCAAAAGTAAATCAATACTATTAAGATCATGTAACATTTGCATTCAGACAAGCAAGGCTTTGGATAGCTATATATTTTAAATTTGACATTGAACTCAATTTATGATGCACCTTTAGAACAGTTTGAGAGAAGACATAGCAAATCAGTGTGAAAAAAATAATATTATATGCAAAAAATAAAAAAAATTTAAAAGGCAAACTTGAGTTTCGGGAAAACCAATGTCCCAAGTGACTCCCACCATGGTGCACCTGAGAACAAAGGAGAAGTTTCAGGACTGAAGCACCTGCCAGGCTTTTAATGATATATTTGCATTTATTTTCATTCATGTGATTTGGCACAACAAAGATGTGCAATATCCTTGTGCAATGGCTTGAAGCAATGGCATGCTTCATATTTTGTCTGACTTTTGAGAACAATCAGTAAAAAAGCTCTGACAGATAAAATTCTTATGTGGTGTGATTTTTTTTTTTCCCAGAGCATCCAGGTGCTTTGAGTCAGACACATCCCCTCTCACACACCACAGCTCCTCTCAGATTCTGTCTCTTTCTAGTCCGTGCCTACCTTGTGTTTTCTTTTCATCATCTCTCTCAAAGCATGTTTGGTGCTTCTCTTTTGAAATCATCTTTAATCCTTCTCTGAGAAACTAGTAACAACCAACCCTTGTCTGGGCCAGGAAAGAGCAGCCTGGCCTGACTTGCTCTGCACCACCCCCTTCCCAGACCTTAACGCTGTGCCTACACGCACCTCTCCAAGTACCTCTATTATGGTTCATTAAACCATGTCAGGGCCCAGCGGGGCTCTGCCAGTACTGATACAATTTCGCATGGCTGCTAGCAAGTTTTTGATCTGGGCTAACTCCTAAACACAGTTCAGGCGCAGCCCAGAAACTAGCATGGGCTGGGGTTTCACCACCAGGCAGCCTGATTGTGGCCACCCTGAATACACTGGTGTCTAGAAGAGATTAATAGCATGGACATCCTGATAGTGTCCCCTCAGGCACAGAGAACAGACCTTAGCATTTCAGTTTAATGGTACAGACAGAGCATAAGTTTATTATAGCAGACTCAACGCCAAATACCTTCAAAATTTGCACAGCCTTGGACTTAGACATGTTAAGCAACATCATGAAAGCCAACCTGCTTAAAGGTCTCAAAACACACAAGTCTTTTAGCATCCTCCAGTGCCCCCAACTGCTAAACATATCCCCACAAGTCAGCATGGCCCAGCTCACCCATCACCTCACAGTGTGCCTCTTTCCCCACACCAGGCACAGTTCTTCATGCATTTCATGATGTTGGCTGTACTGACGGAGCTGCTTCCCCTGAAACAGGACTGCAGCAGGGTGCCCACCTGCCCCTCCAGTCATGGTGCATCTTGTGCAAGGAACAGGGTGGGGAGATCTGATTGAAAACACCACCAGAGACCACTTCTTCAAAGGACTGTGCTAAAGCAGAGCATCCACTGCATGCCTGGTTCTCCCACAGGGCTAACACACCCGCCATGATATCTGGTGGGAGTGGGAAGAAGCAGAATATTGCAGATGCCCTGGGATTTATGTTACCTGTCAAAGCTGGAGATGGTAAAATGGAGGGTGTGACCATGTCAGAAACACTCCTGAGCTTACCAGTCTAGACAAAGCTACTGTGCCATCTCTCCAACACTCCTTTTTCTTTCCTCTTGCCTGTTCCACTTATCAGCTTGGTGAGGTGGAAGCTTTGTTTCATCTTGGAAAATCAGAGATGTGAGCAGTGCCTGTAATAAAAAGTGGGTTTATGCAATTGTAATCTGACAGCTTCTGAAATACAAATAGCAGTAACAGAAAGTCACAATAACCTTACAACTCCAGATGATTGTTTATATCCACATCCTTTCTACCTATGTATCCCTGAAACTGTGTATCTACTGAAGTAAGCAATTGACCTGAGGAAGTTTAAGACCTTATCATCTAGTTACTGATAAATATATTTACTTTTAAAAAAACAAATATAAATACAGAAGATTAATGCATGTTAATAACACTTTGCCTTCAACTAGTGTGTCCACAGGCATTCTGAGTATGAGCAAAACTCTGAAGATTTCACATGCAAGAACTGTTACTTCAGATGACAGCATACAGCTCTACAGAGATCCATCAGTATGCAGAGCACTGAGATTTCTTCCCTTCTCTCTCCATCCTTTATTTCTCAGACAGTAAGTTGAAATATGACAGTGAAAGGATCACATTAATTTTCAGATGTTCAATATGCCAGTTCTTACTCTGTAGTTGACACTATCTGCTAGTCAGGGAAGTTAAGTTTAATAAGTTCATACATGCAGTCATAGATCCAAAAAACAACACTATTTTTTTTAAATATAGTGAGGGTCTCAGATTTGGAATTAACTTAGTTTATAAATCAAAAAGACTACTAATTTTGTGCTTTTAGGAGCCCAACTAAAACTTTCAGCTCATCCATATGTGAAATTCTGCATCTGGGTGACTTCCATAACTCTAGAAGTGAATGGCATATGAAAGACAAAAGAGCATATAACTCAGCTTTTTTTTTTTTTTTTCCCCAAAAAAAGCATGGATTCTTGAGAGCATAATATAATGCCAGGAGGCTGTTTATTGCTTTGGCTGTGTTGCTGCTTTCCCACACTCGTATGATACATCCAAGGTGTTGCACTGGGTTTGGTATGTCATTCACTATGTCATTAAACATTCATGAATGGATGCAATTTCAAATCAAACCCAGTACATTCCCATGCTTACTACTGTTACTGAGTTGAATTTACCTGGGTGTTGTTCTCCATGGAACTATAGAGATTGGAGTCAACTGGATCTTCTGAAGATGTGCAGAGCAGCATATTATGCCATCCATCTCTGCAGGAATTCATCCTGGATGGATTTTTAAGGAATTAGAGTACTTAGGAGCCTCCAAATGCTTACATCTATCACCGTTCATGAAGAAGGTTGATCATGCACATAAGCATTGCCAAGTCTGGGCTCTGTATGTGAAGTACTAATGGTTACAGTTATAAACTGAGTAAACTCTGACATCGGTAGACAGATTCCTACTGTATTTGAGAGGTGTTGGGTAGTGTGACAGGAATTCAAATATATAGAGAAAACCTATCTTCATCTTTCAAGGGCATATGACATTTGGTTGTGAAGACTGGGAAAAAAAATGTCATTTCCAAAATAAAGAACTATATCCAATCAGCATAACAGAAGTCCTGTACCCTTCTGCAGCATCAGGTATTCACCAATGTCAAAACCAGATCATCCATCCAATCTAATACAGCAAATTACACAGATATATAGTTTGATTTTAATACAACAGTTTCTGTAAACTGGTATTCCTGGTATAAGGCACTTAATTAAAAGCCAAAGAGCTCAGAGTCACAATCGCCATAATTTATGCCACTGTGGCTGGATTTTTGAAGCCAGCATTGTTCCAAAGTGCCAGTTTCACAGTCAGTTTGATTGGTTCCTGTTTCAGCAATGTAAAAATTTTCTTCACCTCTGATAATTACTGACTGCATGATCAGTGAAGGCTAGAAAGGTCCAAGGTTTTTAAATGTCACCCTTGTATTGTTACAACATATTCTAAAAGTAGAGTCTCAAAACCATAACAAAGCCCAAATAAACCTTCCTGCATCTGAACTGTCCACTACATGGAGGTCCCTCAAATTAAAGAAATCAAGAAATCTTAGCTTGATTCCCCATATAGCAGCTAGAAGAACCAGAGTGACCAAAAGGAGCTCTAACATCACTGGAGAGGACAGATCTGTGCAGGATAGGGTAGCTGTTGTAAAGTAAACAAATCCCTTTTTATCTAAATTGCACAGGAGACTTCTAACACGGCCCAAAATTTAAAGATTACCTTGAGAAATTATGATGTTTCTTCACTTCCACCATATCCTTTGCCTAAAGAGCTCCAGTCTGCTGCTCTTGGAACCAGCTCACATAAACCCATTCTGTAGTAACAAGTCTGTGTGACAGACAGATTCAGGTCCTAACAGTTCTGATCTTAAAGATCCCATATGACCTGAAATAGTAACTCAGTAAATCTCTGAAACACATCCCCCTCCAGTACAAACATACATGGAAACCTTTCTGAAAGATTATAATAATGGCTACATAGTGGTTTCACACAAAACTGTTAAAGTGAACAAAAGTAGTATGTGAAAAGGTAATTCTTGACATAATATCTAAATAAAAGTTTCCATTTGAGTCTAGGATTTAATTATCATATACCAGATGTGCATTTATGCTGTGCAGGTCCATGTAGTCAACTCAGCAGTCATGCTGAGCATCGAACTTCCAGTGAACTAAGCTTAATATAATAACACCAGGAAATCCTTAAGACTCTGACATTAAGTATCTCTGTTTTAAGCAGTGTATATTGCCTTTTCTCTCATTTTCTCCAAATGCATTTTACAATTGTTATCAATAGGACTGAACCAGTTATTGACCTCTGGATACTCAGAAAAATAATCAGCATTGCTATTACCGGGACTTATTCTAGGCACAAGCAAAATAGGTAGACGTCTATGGCAGTTGCTGCTCAGACAACAAAAAAAGCAGGTCCTTTTCCCCTTTTTGGCCATGCCAGGGTCAAGCTTAGTTGTGCTACTGATGCCAGTCTTGAGAGTGGGTATGGTGGTGGCAACTCCAGGCAGACAGAAGGCAGACCCCTTCCAAAGGCACTGATCACTCTCCTGTTGTTTCTGGTCACTCAGGTTTACCAAGCTCAGCTTTTCAGACATGTGCCCCACATTCTCCTCACCCCCAGACTCTTCCCATTTAGGGCTGTGGCAGCTCAGCCCTGTCTATTGGGGCAGCAAAGTTCAATACTGCCTGCACAGCTAGGAAAGCTGGATCTCCCTCCAAATATTACAAGGTAAGGCTATTCATGTCAATTAATTAGTAACATTTGGAATATATGTGTGATTTATATAATCATTGATACTTCTAGAATAATTACAATCCTCTCTTTAAGTATCCATCCTCTTCAGCTGTATGATCTTAAGCTTTGACAGCTTTCTGCCTTGCTTTCAAATGCCAAGGCTGTTCAGGCTGCCCACTTTCCCTTGAGCACTCACCTTTTTAGCACAGTTTTTAAAATGTCAGGGACTTACTACACAAAGCCTTGTTATGGGCTCTTGATTCCTTTCTTTTTCTTGGAAATTTTCTATTTTGGAGTTCTATTTCACAATGAAGCACATCTCTCTTCTGTACATTGCTGCTGAGATAGCAATACTACCTGCCTCCAGGAAGCGAACAGGGGAGAGTTCATGACGCTCTCCTAATTTCTTGCAGACTTCTTTCAGACTCACAACCCTCACACTGTAAGAAGGACAAAGTAAAGAGGAGGCTAGAAAGGGCAGGTATTAGTGCTCTTTCTCACCAACGGAACCAGATGTAGTAGGATACACATGCTGGTGGCACAGTCAGTAACAAGGAAATGCTAATTACACCATGTAAGCACATTCAGTGTAATTGTTCCTTTGTGACAGATGTGAGATCAAGCAACTAGCTCTGCTTCACAGCTGTGTCATCCCAGAAGAACCTCTGGTGACCAGACACAGCATCACAGAGTTGATGAAGTTGGAAGAAACCCCTGAAGGTCAGTTTATTCAACCACCTGCTCAAGCAGGGCCACCTAAGGCCAGTTGCCCAGGACCATGTCCAGATACCTTTTGAATCCTTGATATCTCCAAGGATACACCAGCAGCTTTTTTTCCCCTTCTCATGCAAAAGGCTCCAAGGAAGGGCTTGCTAAGCAATATAGCAATATTTTTGAGTCTAATTTAGGCAGGATATAAGAATTATCCTCACGAAAAGTTTAAATGGGATTTTAAAAGCTCGAGATAATCTTGTACTTTGTTTAATAACAAGAACCTGTTTGTTTCTATTTTCCACACTGCCAAATCTATTTGGCAATATCAGGGGCTGCACATTTCTGCAGCTCCTATTACCTGAGTCAAATGCACTTCAGACTACTTCAGCCTTTACTTGGTGACTAACAATTGCTTTCACAGATCTTTCTGTCTCTCCCTGCTGAGAGAATAGGGAATGTCCCACTTTGGTTTTCCAGTGTTGCTTCATGATTAAGTTACAGAATAGACAAGCCTAGGCAAGAAGAAATGTCCCTGAGCGCCCTGAGTGCCTGCCCAGCAGCCTAGCCATGAAGTGAGGCTTGCCTTTAAGACCCTTATGTGGGTAGTCAAGCAGCAGTAGTGCAAACATCAGTGATTTGTTCATGCAAATGTTCATTTGTTAATGCATTTCTTTTTCATTTTGAAGAGAAAAAAAGCAATTAAAAAAAAAAAAGGCAGATGATGTCCCCAAGACTGTGCTGAAGGGACTCTATTCTGGAAAAGGAGAACATTCAGAAAGCTTTGTTTGACCTTTGACAGGAGTGGAAAAGGCTGATATGCCCCTGGGAACACAGAGACCCTTCTGCACTTTAACAGTCTAAGCAGCACCTTGCAAAATATTTATGGACAGGCAACCACATAAACCCATTTGATCTTGTTCAGGATAAAACAGGCTTCTTAAGGCCACGTTAAATGGAAATAAATACCTCAACCTCCGTTACCAAAGGTAGAGGTTCCTTTCTTGCCAGGCTATAAGTGTATACCTTGTGTTGAATTGCCCCCTAGAGGAGACAAAACCAGATAAAACAGAATGAAGAGAGAGAAGCCAATTTTAACAATGTTTTGAAAGAGCAGCAATAATACCACAGTAGTGCCATTCTGTTCTCTCAATAAATGAGGAAGGAAATAACACTGTCCAGTGACCCTTTGTTCCATTTTGCTTCAAGGCCATAAAAATTATGCATTACAAAATAAAATTATGTTGTAGTTACAAGATAAGGAGGTAAATCTTCATTGATGAAAGGTGGAGTTGTGTTTTTCAGGCAGGGAGCTGCACTCTTTACTTATAATTAACTTTAAGGTGAGAAGGATGAGATTTTGATTAGAAATGGATTGCTACTGATCAGAGATGGCTCTTTCTGTTGTTTCACATGCATTCAATTCCAAGATGGCACTTTAAAGTTTTAATGTGTCCTCATACCATGCTTAATTGATAGGTGGCTTTTTCAAAAACAATGCCCTAGGGGGAAAAAAAATCATTAGGTGTTGCAGCCCTTTGCTCTTACAACAGGAATTTGATTAGATTTTTCAAGGTTTCCATTCTATGAAAAGTTGTCTTTAAATTTGAAATAATAGCTGTACCCCTTACACAGACCTTTTTACCCTTACTGAGCTTGCCTCCCCATGTCAAAATGAAACAAATAGTATTATATATCCTAGGGGTAAAATGTTTATTATCTGTTGTGATTAGGTCTATCTGCTTTCACTGAAAACCGTAAGTAGCAGATCAAAGGATTTTAGCCTTCTGTAACACTAGCTGAGTGAAAATGTAACATGTAAGAGCAAGAATTCAGGTGAATGAAGGTAGAAGAAATAAAGAAGAGAATTTCAATGGCCAGGCATATGGGGAAAGATTCATCGCTACTGAAAGCTTATCGCTATGAATTTATATCAGAGGTGAATTTGGCTCCTTTTTTGAGAAACCACAAAGAGGTATACTGTCACATAAGCTAAAACAATGCATTAGTCATAATATCTTATATGAGATTAGAAAAGCTTTTAATCCTTTAATGCAGTATTCTGAAAAAGAAAAAAGAGGAGAGGAGAGGAGAGGAGAGGAGAGGAGAGGAGAGGAGAGGAGAGGAGAAAGGAAAGGAAAGGAAAGGAAAGGAAAGGAAAGGAAAGGAAAGGAAAGGAAAGGAAAGGAAAGGAAAGGAA